>JANZLQ010000027.1:25391799-25404549 GCA_026212715.1 Elanus axillaris | reverse complement strand
GGGGGGAAGCTGCTCCCGCCGCCCCCCGCCAAACACCCACCTTGTCCCAGCTCAGCCACTGCCACACCGCCTTGTCGAGCTGCGCGTCGCCGGTGCTGTGGGCGATGAGCACGTTGGAGTTGACGTCCCCGGCGGCTCCGCACTCACCCATGTCGGCGTCTGCGGGGATCGTGAGTGGAAACGATGAGGGACGAAGACGACGACGGCTTCGTTTCTTCACTTCGCGACGCCCGCCGCGGCACCGCGCATCGCCTGAGGGAGGGGAAGAGCGAGAGGAGGCGAGGCGGGCCGGTGCCTCGGCGCAGGGGGAAGGCGGGAAGGACGGACACACACACACACGGCCGGTGATCCCCGCGGCGGCCGCTATTTACCTCAGCTCAACGCCGAGTAACGGCGATCGCTGCCTCAGCCGGCAACGGTCGCGGCGCGCGCCCCCGCCCCCGCCAGCCGCCGCGCCCAAGCACCGCCCCGCCGCCCGCCGCTCGACAACAACCCACGGCCCCGCCCCCGCGCCGAGGCTCCGCCAATCCCGGCTCGCCCACTCCCGCCCAGCCGGGAGAGCGGCAATGCATGACGGGAAATGTAGTCCGACCGCCGCCGCGGGCTGCAAAGGAGCGGGGCAGACGGGCGGAGAGAAACTACGACTCCCGGCAGGCCTTGCGGCGCGCCTAGTTCGCCTCAGGGTGAGGGGAAGCGGACGGGGCTGAGGGGATGGTGGCTTTGCTTCCCTCAGTCGGCCCGGCCGAGGGGGGCCCGGCTTCTCCCGCCGCACACCCTCTCCGGTAGCTGCCTCTCTCCCCTCAGGAGAGAGCCTGGCTCCGTCCTGCCTTCGCCCCGCGCTCACCGGGGTGGCGGTACCGGCCCCAGGAGTGGGCAGCCGTCGGCGATCATTGTCACAGAGCGCCTGGCCCTCAGGAGGCCTGAGCAGGGTCAGGGTAGAGGCAGAGAGGGCTGGGTGGAGGCTCCCTCCTTTTGCTTGATGCAGAAAAAAATGTACAGTCTGTCTCTTATCGCCCCACTAAACAGGTGCTCTCTGCCTCCTGGGTGATCTGGATGAGGAAAAGCTAACAAACTCCCTGGTTGTGCTCCTCCTTCAGCCTCTGAGGCAGCCTTCATGCTGCCAAGTGCATCATCTGTTCCCTCTGAAAGGATAATGGAAACAGTACTACCCCCGGGGACACGCTTGTTTTTCAGAAGCGTTTCCAGAGGGGCTTCAGCAGCAATTTAGTTGCCATCAGGAGGAAAATCGCAAACCCCCATCTCCCCTTCCCAGGCTGCTTCGTTTCTAATTGAATTGCCTGTCCCCGAGCAGAAGGCCGCAGCAGTGACCACATCCCGCAGCGCATCCTCATCCCGCAGCGCATCCTCATGCTGCAGAGCATCCTCGCAGAGGTTGCCATAGTGACAGCAGGCACTGCAGAGGGATGCGAGGCTTGGGGAAGATGGGCAGAGGGCAGTGGGACTGCTGCCCAGGGGACGCTGGACATGAAGGCAGGTACAAAACATCAGGGTTGTGAGCGGCACAGGCTCCTGGGGGAGGTGGAAAGAGAGACTGAATGCAAAGGTGCAATGGAGGGATGGCAAAGATGTGGGGAGGTGGTTTGGGGTACCCAAGCAGTGTGGCAAAGGACATTGTTGAAAACTGTAAATACAGAAGGGAACCATCCACCATAAGAAAGCTTAGAAATCTCAGTTTAATACCTCTCCCATTCAAAGCCTGTAAGTCAGTGTCCTGAAGCGACCTCTTTCTTGGCTGCAGACATAAACAAACTCTCCAGTCCAGAGGTCTGACTTGGGTGTGGGGAAATAACCTTTAAATTGGCCTATTACAGTAAATTACTGATAGAAGTCAACAGAAGATAAAGATAAGAAGGAAGTAAGTCAATGTAAGTCTTCTGTTATCACTAAAGGACTCTCCTGAGGTTGTTTCTGGTATAGAAGGAGAAGAGTCTGGAGACTGATGAAGCTAGAGTGAGGAAATCAAGCATAATAGAGGACTCAAACAGTAAGTCAGTGGGATACTCCATGTCCAGGTGGATTGGGGGGATCCATCCTTTGGTACTGATGCTTAGAGAAGCGGTGAGCCTGCGGGACAGCAGGGAAGGGCACTACAACCAGAGCTGCCATGTGATGGGCCTTGCAGGACCTCAAGCCAGAGGTGACCCTGCCAGCCCAACCCATGAGCAGGACTACGCAGCTCCACACTTCCAACCAGTTCTGGCTTCACCCCATGGGCTTCTGTACCCATTGCCACCCACCTACCATGTTGCTTCCTCTCCCATCCTTATTTTTTATCTTTCCTGTACATCTCTGCATGAAGAGGTGGCATCTGTAGCAGTGCTGATGCCATCCTGAGCCCAGTAGTCTGGTTAAAACCATGTCCCAAACAGCCAGATGCTGGCGCATTTTTCCAGATCTCAGAATAGCTGACAAGAGTGGCTCCTGCAGTGAATTTGCACCTGAGAGTCAGCAAGAGGCACAGCACCTGCATTTCTACCTTTGCTGCTCTTTTCTCCTCCTTTGTGTTTTGTCTTCAACGAAAGAACCCCAGAGGCCAGCATAATAGGAGCTCCAGCCCATAAAACCTTTGTTTTCCCCACCAAAAAAAGGACAATGGCCCTGTTAAATACCTCTCCAAAGCGTGTTTCTTACAAAAACTCTGTAGCTATTCGGAAAGGTAGTAAGAGATGTTAAAAGGAAACTTCATACTTGAAATGCTTCAACTCTTGCCTCCTTTTTTTCCCCTATGTGCTTAATGAAGGCTTTACATTCTTCTGAAGAGCAGGCAGGCTCTTCCTGTACATGAAAGCTTGAACCTCATTAAGTGGTTTTATTCAGGACAGTGGCAGCCGTGCCCACACCCTGCGTTATCAGCATTCAGCTACATAGCCATGACTAAAAGCAGGATTTTCCCTTCAGATATCTAGACAGGGGAATTATCATTCTTTCAGATGTCAATGCTCCTCCATGATTATTTCCCTGAAGAACAGCTAAAACAGCCTCATCGGGGATAAAAGCCTCCTCCTGTTATTTCTTTACCAGGAGTGACCACAGCGTGGAGGGTTTGAAACTTCTCAGGATCTCGCCAATGCATCTGAAGTCAGGGAGTGACAGATCGGGCTTCCAAATATTTCCCTGTGAGACGACTTTGGTTAACTAGCTACAAGGCACCACAGTACATATAGCAGATGCCAGGCAGCCCGAGCAACTCCAAAGCAGGGCAATCATATAAAAAGATTATAGGTGATATGGCTTAGATCATGCTTATGGAGATTTGCTGTGTTGGCCTGGAGAAAACACTGACCTCACAGGAGATCACAACCAAGTCCAATGTATTTCAGGATTAATCAGCCACCAGAAGAATTTTTAAAGCTGATTATGTTGCTACAGGAAAGTTAAACTGATTCCCATCTGCTTTCATGCTGTCGCAGAGAGCAATAGTGAAGAAGCTGGCATGACTCTGGACTGTGCTGCACTGGGACCTGGCACATCACGGCTCTCTGGGGCACTTTGGGGTGATTGCAGAGCCTCCCCCCACACTCACTGGCCGTACATGTTGCCAGCAGAAATCTCTATTTTTATCATCTATTACTAACAACATTTCCAGTCCTTATGGCCATGGAGGAAAGCCAGAAAATAGGAAATTAATCTGCAAGTGAAGGAAAGCTGACATTTCTAAGTTTTCAACCTCACATACCATTTCGCCTAATTGAGGCACAGCATGCTCAGACCAAACTGAGCAGCAGCAAACAGTCTGGGGGCTAAAACTCATGGGAGAGGCCACATTGCCAGCGATGAATGAGAGCCAGGCTGGGAGGAGAAGGGCTGACGGGCTGCTGGCAGCCGCCGGCTCGCGTGCTGGGAGCTGCAAGAGCCAGTGGGGACCGTGGCGGGGCTCAGCTGGGGGGAATGACTTCTTCCTAGCCAAAATGAGCGTGTGCATCCACATACGCATATGTATGACTGCGTGCATGTGTTGCTGCTGCTTTCAGAGAAATGCCCTGCTCTCTCTGCTGCTGTTACAAAACCCAGAGTTCCCACATGTAGCATAATTGCAACTATGAAATGGCAGATAACCGTCTGTGCCCCCAAAATGAGAGTTTTCCTCTAATGTAAACAAAAGCATGTAAGTTAACAGAGACTTGTTAATAACACATAGCTCTTGTTTGGGATTTGCAGTTATGCCATGCGGGGATAAAGAGCGTATCCATTCTCCTTTATATGGTGAAATGTAACCATCCTCCTGGCAGGGTTGGGTTTGTTGTGTCTTAGTATAGGACCCCTGAACAGTGGTGCACATATTTTGTTCTTACCAATGTGTTTAATGTTTTTCTTCCACAAAAGAAGGGCTAAGCATGCAGTGATATCACCACACATGAGAATTGAAAAACATCTTACAGTCACATTAGCATCCTCAGTGATCTGCTACCACAGACCAAATCCTCACCCACAAGAAACCAGATTAGCTCTGTCGTTCTACAGCTCAGTCCAGCCCTGCACCCTAGAGCCTCGGGGCTGAACCCAGCCAGTACAGTGTTTCCATGGCAATTTTACAGCGCACAGTTTATTCCAGATCGGCTGCAAATGGCCCAGGACTCCCATGATATTCCAGGTTGTTTTTCTGCCCCTGGTTTCTGCAGTGAGCCGTGGCCATGCCAGATGAACCCAGTGCATCCTTGCAGCTTGCCGCCAAGCCTTTCAGCAGGCACTATGCACGCCCTTGCTCTGCAGCACAACTTTTGTTTTATTATTTATGTATCCTGAACACCCTGTTCTCCTGTGCTTCTTGGGTTACCTGGTAATAACACAGCGACTCCCATTCTTTCATTTCCCTCTCTCAGAGTAGCATATTGCCAGAAAGGCAATGCAACTCTAAATGCAGCCAGTAATGACATCCCTGTCAGTTGATAGCATGCTGCACGGGGAGGGGCAGTTGCCTTTTTGGGCCCGAATGCCATTTTTAATCCAATCTGGGGTCAAAGCAGATGAAGTGCTTTGTCCTGAAGAAGCACAGGCGCTCTGCAGGCAGAGAACGAAGAAAGGGAGCAGGCTGGCAATGTGGGAAGGATGCAGCAGGGACTGCCGAGATTAGGAAATGGCTTTCAAATTCTGCAGCTGCTGCTGGCTTGGTGCTTCACAATGTCAGCCCTGGGAAGGCCTGTTCCTGCACCCTCCTGCACTGACAATACACTGCTTAGCTTCCTTGGGAGCGTAACACCCTAAATACTTAACGCTTTAAAAGCAGTACATAACATGCAACTCAGAGCTGCTGGAGAAACCTCTGCTCTCAGCCCAAAGAGAGGGCACGGAGCAGCTTTTCTCACCATTGCCACAGTCTCGGCTTTCCAGTTTGTGGGCCCCACCACAGCCAGCAAATGCTGATAATGAGATCTTTCATAACAGGCATCTTGGAGCCAAAAACACACAAGTCCAACTCTGCCAGTGGGCATGTGTCAGAGGCAGCAGCCCCAAGCGAGCAAGTGGAGAGGAACTTGGGCTCATCACCTCTTCCCACCCTAGTCTTTTGTCCTAGCTGATAAAAAGCATTTTATAGGCTCCAATGACTAAGCATTTAATCTAGAGTTTAATCAACTACTGCACATAGGGGCAATGGTATTTGCTGAGGCCGAGTAGCACAGTGGGTTAGTGTACCAGGCATAGGTGTGGGAAAGCCAGTGAGCATCCCCATCCTCAGCACCCCTCTGGAGTAGGCACTGATCCAGCTTTCCATCTCCTTCCTTAGCTTGGGGCATGGGCTCCTTCCAGGGCTGCTATTTCACTGGGGGAAAATTCGGCGCCTTCCGCTTGCTGGGGCCTCAGCATCCCGGGGAAGCTGGCTTTGGTCACCAGTCCCCTCGTATATCAATGCCTGTCCTTTACAAACCAGAAACCAAACACAGACCTGGTTATTTTTAATTCTCCCCTCTAGGTATTAATAGCCCACGCGCGTGCTCTGCTGAGCAGTTGTCCACCAGAGGCATCCATCTGCAGGAAAGAGATGTGATGGGTCCATTTCCTCTGGTGAGAGAACAAGAAAGAAGTAAGGACTGGGCTTTTCACCCCAATTTATCCACTCAATCCCAAAGTACAAGGTCAGTTGTGTGGAACTGAGAAAATTTGTACTGAAATCTTTCTGCAAGGAGAGTACATGAGATCCTGGGTGTCTGGGATTTCCTGATTGTCAGGAAAAATAAATGATGCTTTGATCTTTATTAGGGAATGCTGCTTTTTCTTACCATATGGTGCAGGTTTTGTAGGTACCCATAGGGCAGTCAAGCTGAACTGAACTGTCTTGTGACTGCACAGTCCCAACAGTTATTTTATGACCAGACCTTTGATAACATTGCTATAGCTTATTGCCAGCACGTGCAGATCATCCTTCAGCTGGACTGACCCCAGGTCTCCCTTTCCCCTCACCTGTATGAGAACAGGGGAGGAAAAGGAAAAACAGGAGCAGAAAAAGGGGAGCCAGACAGACATGCGTTGCTGGAACAGTTGCAGCGCAAAGGAGGCCGGGGCCGTGTCTCATGTAGGGAGGGTCCAATGTAGCCCCCAAATCCAGATTCTGCCTGCTGAGGGCTCCTCTGCTAATTAATTTGGCAGCTCGCAGTGCCAATTTGGGAGCACACACAAGCAGCTGTGCCATTGCACATGCAGGCCACCACAGTACTGGACACCAGGGAAAGGAGATGGTGCTCTGCACAGAGGCTCAGAAAGCCAAAGTCTTCTGAACACTGCATTTTTCAATTGTATGCTTTAAAAAAAAAAGGCTTGTAAAATGACTTATCTGGGTTAGGCAAGAGCAGGCAAGACTTATCTGGATTAGGTGTCCAGCGCTGCTCAACAAAGGGCTGTAAGTGAAAAACACTGCAGCAGGAAACATCAGAGCAGCTTTAGGGAAGAGGGACAAGTCAGAGGTGGGTTTCGCGCTGAGCATTACTTGGAGAAAAGTCGTCAGGAACCAGTGCTCCCTCTTTAGAGATGTGTCCCACACTGCCAGCAGCACACAAACCCAACCTCACAGAGGGGCTGGAGGGGGCTAGCTCAGACAGGCAGAAAATTGAGAGGGGCAGAATAAATGTTTTTCATGCCTGCACATAATTTGTTTGGTTTCCCACATCTTTATGTAAAGCATCTGATACCAGCCTGGTGTGAGAGGGGTGACTTGGACAGACATCCATTGCAGCAGGATGATAGAAAACAGAGAAAAAGGCCCACAGAGGACTTCCAAGTGACTGAGCCTGTGTGGCAATTCCTGCAGAGCTTCCAAACAGGTCAGGTTCTTTGGTTTAAGTCACTTTTATTTCTCTCATCCCTCTGAACAAGGGTATTGCTCCAGCTGTGATGCCGCAGCCTGTCAGCAAGGCAGGTTGTAGGAAGAGGCTGCATCTCTAGTGAGAGGAACTGATGTATTTAGAAGAAATGGACGTGTTTTGGGCAGTGAGGGTTTCTGACCTGAAGGAAAAGCTTGTGTGTCCAGGAGCAGCCCCCTTCCTGTAATAATGACCTTGTCACCTCCCAGAAAATCCTTTTAAGGTAGCACAGGGAATGGCCAACCCCCATCTCTCAGCAGGGCTGATTGTGTTACCTCGCACGAGGACGGCACCTCTACTCCCCTCTGGAGGAAGATGGGCAATAATGAATAAGTAATGTCACTGCTTGAAACCGGTCATGTTTCCATAGGATGCTGTGAGCTGTGCCACAGGGCTTTTGTCCAACACCCGCAGCACTGAGCCCCACGGCCTTGCACCTGCGCAGCCAGGACACCGTTACAGCTTCATGTCCAATTTCTTGTGGGTTGCGATTGCCACTGATGCACAAACTGTCCTTAATCCTCTCCCCAGCTTTCTCCACCCCTTGCTTTGTAGCATTTAGTTGTACTCTATACATAGGACAAATAGAGCTCATTAAGACTCCTTAGTAGCTAACAGTCATTTAATTAGCAAATAAACATCACCCAGCGGTATCTATGCACCAAACCTACCAGTCAAGTCGTGCTGCAGCATCTGCCTCAGATCACAGCATGCTCCAGCCAGCACAACGAGCATAACCAGCAGGAACATCTGACAGGGAGGGCAAGAGGGCCCTGGGGGAGTTACCCCAGGAAAGTACCGGAGAACCCCCTGCTGCAACATGGAAGGTGCTTGTCCAGCGTCTGTCCACTGCAGTGTGGGAATGCTCGTCCAGCATCTGTCTGCTGCAGTGCAGGGGATGCTTGTCCAGCATTTCTCTGCCCCGCCATGAACTGGGAGTGCTTTCCGTTTCCCTCCCCCCCTTTTTTTTTTTTAAATGTTTCCCAAGATTAACTTTCCCTGTCATGACCCCTGTCTACCACAGGCTGCAAATAAGCATTCATGCGTGTGAGTCTGGCTCAGCACACCTGACAGGAGAGCAGTGTGCCCTTCCCAGGCCAGCAGCCCACTTCTCTCCTGCATGCCTGCCCCATCAGCAGTGCCTGATTCCCAACAAGCACTGACTGCTGTCTTGGAGAAGCAGCTCCCCTTGAACACACCTTCCCGCACCTCAGTCCTGCTGTGCCATATATTCAAAACCAGTATCGTACAAACTGCTGGAGGCATCTCATGCTGTTAGCTAAACATTCACTGATACCTGCTGGCATTGCTCGGCGATACCATTGCTATCAGTCACTGCACTAATACCGTTTCACCTTGCATAGTTCTTATCGAAATGCCCAGCATCGAAGCAGTTCCAGGAACAGACCTCCACAATTCCCGTTGCTCCAGCAGTCCTCCCAGCCAAGGTCAGCCTGAACTTCTCATACACATGATGTTTCGATATCCTTTTCCAAGTACCAAGCAAACTGCTACAGACATTGTCTCGCCTGTGATTCATTGCTGTGTGCCAAGGGAAAAAAATCTTAAATAAATTGGCCTCACATGAGCTCTATTTTTTTTTCTAGCTTCATTGCTTAAAATCCAAATGTAGTCAGCTAGAATTTGCATGGTTGGGTTTAGTGATTCAGCCAAAGCCAGTGCTTCCACAGCTCTTCTCTCTGTGCACCTGAGTGCATTTCCTTGCTGATAAAACAAACCACATGAGTGTTACCCAGAAATCATCTGCTCCTGGGGCTGCAGAACAGGGACCAAGGCCAGAGCCCCATCGACTTTGACAAGGTATCTCGGAACTCTGGGATGAGCACCTAATTAGTGTTGAAACCCTTCCTCCAGCAGCTGAAGAAAACCCATTTTGGGAGGCTCCCAAAGCTGTCCTCACACACCCCTGCTGTGGATGAGCTCATCAAGCTGTCCCAAGGGGACACCATCCAGCCTGGAGCCATGGGTCCCAAAGGGACACCCAACCAGCCCGGAGCCATGGATCCCAAGGGGACACCAGCCAGCCTGGTGCCGTGGGTCCTGCAGGGACAAGCCTGGCTGCTCTGGCCTCAGAGATCCCAGGCTGCCACCGGGAAGGAGCAGGTGACTGTGGTGCGGGAACCCTGAGGCAGCTGCCACAAGGTGGCACTGGCACCTTGTCACCCAGCCTGGTGGCATCCTGCCAGAGAGGCCCCAGAGCAGGGGCACCCAGGGCATCCCCCCAGCCCTGCCGCAGGCTCTGGTCCAAATTTAACTGCGGGGACGGACAGGAGGAGCTGCTGATGCATCAGAAATCAGGTGAATAATGATCACTGCAGCAGCTATATCTTGCAGGAGGGGATTTTTCCCCCTTTAGGGTTGTCTGGATTAAGGAAAACCAGCATTTTTTTCAATTTTTATGGCATGCCACCCTGTAACAGAGTTGTCCCCCAGGGTCACAGCAGCAGAAGAGACTCTGGGATCACCAGATCCATCCCAGCCACCTCCTGTCGCAGGAGGGCCAGTGCCCATCAGGAGAGGCAAGAAGACCACATCACCGGTGGGGGCTTGGGGCACCTCACTCTCCATTCAGCACCCATCCCATCACCCCCGTCCTGGGCCTGGCATGAGTGGCTGCTCCGTGGCTCATCCCGCTAGAGGAGCCGGTATTAGAGGAGGACAAACACCGTGCAAGTGGAGAAAACCCAAGCATGGTATGTGCTTGCACAAACCAACCCAGCAGAATGTTGCTGTCTTGGCTGTCCCCGCCTGGCCCAATTCCCCTGAATTATTTGCAGATAAAGGGTTTATTTTCCTTTCCCAGCGCTGTAACCGCAAGACAAACACTGTGAAGCCTCTTGAGCTACTTCCTGCTTGGGTGGAGTGCCGGGGGACATTGGTGGCATTTGCTCCCATGCCCCCAGAAAGCCCGACCAGCACCACGTGCCCAGCTCAGAACTCACAGTGGGCTCAGCCCCAAAGCAGGCAGCCCCCGAGGGCTCCCCAAAACCCCTTGCCTTGTGTTCTGTGCCGAAGACGAGGGCATGGGAAATCAGGAATTGGTCACTGAGCTGCTGCCATCCCAGTGCCTCTGGTGCCAAGGTTTCCAGCCCTACCCCAAACATGCTCACATCCACTATTATTTTTTGGATTAGGGTTTGGCGTCACCGTTTGGGCTCAGGCATCGCAGCCTTGTTTAACTTCTGAAGGCAGGCGGGAAGGCCCCTACGGGACAGCTAATCTAACTGCAATTAAAGATATTAATTATGTCATTATTAACAGGTTAAGACGTGCAAGGGACTGGGTCACCGATGCTGCCCCACAGCCTGTTTTGAAGGATGGGGACATTTACTGTCCTGGACACCAGCCACTCCATGGGCCAGTCCCAAACCCAGCCAGCTTAATAGAGGAGCTGAAGCCAAAGAGCCCAGCAGCACCCGAGAACATCCCCTTCCCGTCCACCGTTGCGCCCTTGCCCCGTGGAAAACACATTTGGGACCTGCGGTACAAAAGGCCAAAGCTACAGCCGACAGCAGGAAGGAAGCAGGAAAAACTCCAGCATCACCGTCCGGAGCCCGGAGAGACCTTTGGGGACATGCAGAGCCAGATGCCTCCGGCCAGGCTTGGGCCATGCTCGCAGCGTGTGCCCGTGGCTCGAGCGATGCTTCCCGGATGGCAGAGGGGAGGAAGCATCTCGTGTCCTGGGATGGAGGCTGTGATGTCACCAAGGACTTGCCCTTGATGCCACCTTGGCAGAACACAGGGAGCAGGTTTAGCCCTTACCACATCCCCTGGGCTCTGGCAGCCAGGGCAAGGCACCGGCATGGAGAGGTGCCCTACAGATCATCCCTGACACCAAGAGAGCACTTTGCTTGGAGAAGAAGCAAACGCAACCCCACTGGAAACTACCACCTCCTTTAATTCCCCGCCAGAAAAGCGGGGCTCAGCCCGGCTCAAAATTTACAGGGTTTTAGCACCAGAAAAGCCCGCTAGTCCATGTCATGAAGCTGCTGGGAGCCCACGGAGGTCAACGCTGGCTGATCTGAGCAGGGAAATGGTGAATTTTTCTCCTTGAAGACCCCTGCCAGCCTTGGCAGGCCACGCTGGGAAAGAAGCTGCCTCTGCCATCCCCCCAGGGCTCATCCGAGGTGGGTGTGCGGAACCGGGACCTGCCCATGGGTCGCACGCTGCCAGCTCCTGCCAGACAGGAGCTGTGGCTCAGCTAGGATGTCCCCACACTGCTCACACTGGGGCTGAGCACCTCCGTGGGGGCACAGGGAGGGGAAGTTTCCCAGTAGTTTTGGGGCCAGGCTGGCCAGCAGCACTGCCCCATTCTGCAAACAGTGGGATGCGCAGCAGCAATGTGACCCCAAACCCACCGGCTCCCAGGAGCCAAGGCGTTGGGGCCAGGCTCAGATCATGGAGACCCTGTTCTTGATGTAGACGTGGTACGGGTCGCTGCGCTTGTCCACTTTGCGGGAGCGGGTGTAGCCCAGGATGAGGCTCCCCACCGTGGCGGCAAAGAGCGTCATGACGAAGAGGATGTACATGTAGGCGTTGTCGTTGCGGCCGGGACGGCCGGCGCGGGTGCTGGCGTTGCGTGTGGTGATGGCAGGGCGGTCAGTGGGACAGAGGATGACCCCATGCAGCGTCTGGTTCAAGGCATTAAGCACTGCCTGGAGGCTTCGGTGCCAGGTCTCTGTCCGGTTGTCCTCCTGCATGTCCTCCTCCAGGCTGTGGGGAAGGACAGGGAGGCTCAGCCGGGGCTGCCCTCGTGGTGGCGGTGCCTGCGGGACAATGCCAGGGATGTCCTGCCAGACCCAACGATGACCCCAAAATGGTCCTTGAAGTGCCTCCTCTGCCACACAGCAAGGGTAGGAGCAGGAGCGTCCAAACCCTTTGCATTTGCAGCAGACCTCTCCCCAAATTTCACTCCTCCATGGAGGGGATAAAGCACGCAGACCTTCAGGGGAGCTGCCTGCCCCCTCTCTTCCCTGGGGCTGGGGACAATGAGGGGACACAGCTGTCTGAGGGGGCCAGGATGGCTGAGTTCAAAGCTTGCTCCCCACAGGGGAGCAAGACTACCTGCATCTTGCACCCTTCCAGGGTGCAGGGCTAACACCCAGGGACCCTGGGGGGGGGGGCACTGTCTGGGGTCCACCACCCTAAATAACAGCTCTGGGACTGATCGTGCCATGCATCGACCCCACTCGCTCCAGGCCAGGTCCCTCGGTGAGCAGGGACCCCCTTTTCTCCCCTTTGGTCCTAGCCCAGAGCCAGGAGCCACAACTGCCCTGGCAGGGGGGCACAGCTCCACACACCCCTGTGGATCCATCCCAAGGGGTCACAGCCCTAAACCCCCCTGGGGATTTACCCCCTCCACGGGTCCCAGACCCCCCCTCTGACTCCTCCATGGTGTCCCTCTGCCCACCCACCC
>JANZLQ010000027.1:25368309-25383272 GCA_026212715.1 Elanus axillaris | reverse complement strand
GGGGGGCTGCAGGCCCCCCCATCGTACCCACCTGCGGGACACGCGTGGGTGCCCAGCCTCCTCTCGGCAGGCGCAGAAGAAAGGAGGCCTCCGCAGCTGTAGCCGCCTTTCCCCTCAGGGGTGTTTGCTCAAGTTTTAGTCACCTTTGAGGGTGTATGTGCGGTGCCCGGCTGCGTTTGTAGTGTTTGCTTTTCCACAGGTTACAACGGGTAGAGTTAACGTGGGCTTTCTGCCAAGCTGGACAGGAGATGCCTTTCTTGTCAGGATTTTTTTCCACCTCTTTGACTTTAAATTAATTTAATATCTCTGAAGGGAATTGGTAATGGTGTCATTTATATGGCAGGAAAAACAGCTCTCCCCAATTTCCTTATGCTCCCTAATAGGTGAGCTGCTTTTCCTCAAAAAAAAAAAAAAAAAAACCCCACCCCCAAAACCCACTCTAGTGACAGCAGTGGTTTAGCTCAAGGTGTAAACAACAGAAGTGTATGAAACAGTGGGTTTTTCCATGAAAGGTTGAGGCAGTCTGGACTGCTATTTCAGCTTAAAAGTAAAATTACTACTTACTGTCTGTAGCCTCTTGAAGCCTTGCTTTGTTTAAGACAATTCAGAAAATTGGTAAGCGTGTGTGTCTGTGTTTCTTTCAAAACAAAGATTTTTGCCTGGAAAGTGATACAGTAAAGTTGGTGCATCTTGTCTGTCAAAGCAGTTGTATTAACACGAACGGCCTATGTTGTTACAGGTTGTTTCAGTGAACTGCTAGACTAATAATTTAATTTGTTGTATTTGAGACAGGAGAGGCCCTAGCCTGAGGATTAGTTTAAAAAGGCAGAGCAGGAGGAGAAACAGGTATAAAAGATGTGCCTTGTCTAAATAATACAGCAAGTCAGTAGCAGGACTGGGTTTAGAGCTGTAGTCTCCTGAGATTGGCACACCGTGCTGCCAGACTTATGATGCAGCTGGAGATCCCCATGTCCCCATGACAGGCAAGGGTGGCAGAAATTCTCAGTATTAATTTGGGAGAGCAATAAGAGCTTCTCACAGTTAAAAGTCGTGTTTTTTAATTGTTTTTCTCCATTATGAAGCTAAGCAGTGTGGATGTTTCTAATGCCTTTCATTTATGCAATGGCATTTCAAGAAGGCATTCCCAAAACCACACCTTTCAGGGTGGGTAGTTTGTTCAGGTCTCAGGGATTCAATCTACTCATTAAAGCACAGGTGGGTGGGTGTCCATGTGCTCTTCACTTCTGACAGGTTTTGCTCTGGGTTTCTTGGGGGTGGGGCGTCTAAAGAGTTTGACTTACCCATGAAACAAGCAAAGGATGGGAGGTTTAACAAGTCAAGAGACTGAGGATTTCTTACTAAAGTGGGATTTTCTTCCTTGTTACAGGTAACATACAAATGGCTAAGCTACACTCTGGGAGTTCACGTCAACCAGGCTAAACAGTAAGTATTAGTGCATCCTACAAACCTTTTGTTTTGTGGCAAAGCCTTGTTAATTACTGTTTTCATGACTGTGGTTAGTGTATTAAAATTCTCTCTCTGGAAATATTTAAAAATCCTGCATATCTTCTCAGGTACAGTCTGTTATGTTATTCAACATGTCTTATTCCTCCTGTAGGTCTTGCCTTAACTTTCATGGGAGTTGTGCTTTAGAGAGCAGTGTTGAGCTGGACACCTTATGCTGGTTTATATCATAAATATGTCAGAATAGATGTTTTAGCATTATATTACTATGAGAAATGTACGTAGCTCCTTTCATCCTGAAATGCAGGTGTGTTTTCTGAACTTGGCTCCAGTCCTGCAGACAGAGCTATGCCTCTGTGAGAATTTGCCGCTGTGTATCCCAGTGTGGTGGGCTGATGCCCACCAAAGAGGTTCTATCACTCCCCCTTCCTCAGCTGGACAGGGGAGAGAAAATATAACAAAAGGCTCATGGATCGAGATAAGGACGGAGAAAGATAGTTCACCAATTACTGTCACAGGCAAAACAGACTTGACTTGGGGAAAAATTAATTTAATTTATTGCCAATGAAATCAGAGTAGGATAATGAGAAATAAAACCAAACCTTAAAACCACCTTTCCCCAACCTGTCCCTTTTTCCCAGGCTTACCTTCACTCCTAATTTTTTCCACCTCCTCCCGCCCCAGCAGTGCAGGGGGACAGAGAATGGGGGTTGCAGTCAGTACATCATGGGTTGATTCTGCTGCTCCTTCCTCCTCAGGGGGAGGACTTCTCACTCTTGCCCTGCTCGAGCATGAGGTCCCTCCCATGGGAGACAGTTGTCCACAAACTTCTTCCTTGGCCAGCAGTGGGTCTGTCTTGGAGCCAGCTGTCATTAGCTCTATTGCACATGGGGGAAGGTTCTAACAGTGTCTCTCGGAAGCCACCCCTGTAGCCTCCCACTACCAAAACCTTGCCACACAAACCCAATACACCCAGCTTAGGATGCTGTACATTATCAATGGATATTGCTGCGAGCAGAGTCAGGAAAATGCAAAATAGCACTAACGGTAACTGCAGCTCATGTATGGCAAATGCTTATCTGTTCTGATCACCCTGCTGCATAGTGTGTGACCCATTATAAATACCTCCTTGCTAAGCTTGATGAGCTCAGGTAAATGTTCGAAGGACGGGGAAGTCAACTGTGCTGTCAGAATGTTTTTGCTTCTCCAAATTTAGTATGAATGTGTAGCCTTGTCATGGTGTATTTTGAAGAATAAAAATTACTGTAACCTTTTAAATATCCTATAAAACAAAGAGTTCTCAAGATTTCCGGGGCTGTTGCTACACAGCAAGGTAAAGTTAAGCATGAGATTTGAAGGGTCCAGAAGAGCGTCAAGTCCCATAATACAAATATTTTCTCTCCTTGTTTCTGGCTATAGCTTGGACCTAAAGAGGCGTTTGCTGCATACTCAGCTGCGATGTACTGAGCCCAGCTTCACCTGTCTTGTCCAAACTACTAGCGTATCAACTCGGGCATCAAATGTAATGAAGAGATTGCTTGGTCTCTTTCCTCTGCGTGTGTGTGAACAATTTAGATGATGTGTAAATCTCAGTGTGCTTCAGTGATGGTGTAGACCTGACTGGAGAACTCTGATGGGAGCAATTCTAGTCATACAGTAAACTAGAAGGAGCCAGAGAACTTTTTGCTGTGAAGAAGATGGCCCAGGTGAAACGGAGGCACCTTCTCATACCCTTGAAAGCAACCTGGAGATGGAGAACTCCTGTGGTATCTTTGTGCTTTAAACTCTCTCCTAGAAGTTGGAGAAGTGCCAGATAACGCAAGTGAATTATTTTAGTGATTTTGCTGGCTGTGGCAGCATGGTAATTGCGGTAATTGCGGTCTGTCTCTGTGGCAATGAGGATCTTTCAAGTTTTTTTTACCAGATAGCATCCTCATGGAGTGTGTCGTAGTGTCTGCCCAGTCATGTGGGACACTGATCATAAATCAGTGGTATAAGTGGGAACTGAAAGTTTGAGTCTCAGCTCAATCTCATCATCACTAATCATGCTCTTTCCTCCTGTTTCTGATCACTGTGTCAGTGGATGTAACCGGGATTGTATATCTACACCTGACAATGGGATCACCTACCAAAAATCACCAGTTCCTCTCAGGTGTTTCAGAACGCTGGGTTGTAACAAGGGAAATGGCCTTCCTCGGGGGGAGACTTTGGCACAAGCTGCCCAAAGGATGTGACACCATCTGCAATGAACTATTAAGAACTTGTATTCATTTCACCTTTGGTTTATATAGTTGTTGTACTGAGATTCTCCAAAGTGGCAGAGGAGGAAAGTGTCTCAGTAAAATTAATTTAATCCTGGTAAAATAACTGTGCTTGTGTGAAATGTTTCCATGTCAGGCTGGCTTTAGTCTTTTTTTTTTTTTTTAATATAAGCTTCATGGAAGGGGTGGTGACGGGCTCTTTCCTCTCTAGGTGATTAACACTGGTTTCTTTTGTGCAGGATGCTGTATGATTATGTAGAAAGGAAACGAAAGGAGAATTCAGGAGCTCAGCTTCATGTCACCTACTTAGTAGCTGGAAACCTCATCCAGAATGGACACATTGTGAGTGCTTCATTTCTCAAAGGTGTCTGTGAGCTCTTTGTTCTTGTGCCTTCCATCTTGTTTTGTAATCTTTGGGTTAAAAGCTGAACTTGCTCTCTTTTTCCAGTAACAGGCACAGTGTGCTTCTGTACATGTACAAAACGAGGCACTATCTCAGTCCCAGTGTACAAACAACGGGGAGGAAAGATAAGTTGGTCGTGATTTGGTAATAATGCACCAGGGTTTTTCTTTAACTTAAATGCTGTTACCAGGCATCTCTCAATCCTATCTCTATTATTGGACAGCATAGATTATAAAATAGTCTGGATGGGCCCTTGTGAGATCAGCTAATCCATTTCCCAGGATCTGCTGTGGAGTGGAGAGAGTGTTTGGAGAGAGCTTGGAATTCAGTTAGAAGAGAATAATAATAGAATTCTAAGTAAATAGTTGTCTTGTTAAATAAAGCAACTTTTTAATCCTGGTATACAGAGAAGCATAAATTTATTAACAGTATTTTGGATTTAAAATGGTTTGACTTATTAAGCAAAGGAATCGCTACTTAATGTATTTATTTTTTCTCGTTGCTCTTGTCAGATTTTCAAGAATGTCATCCAAAATTTCAGACAGGTACCCCAGAGGTTTTTGAAAGAAAATGAGCAAATTGAGTTCCTGTTTCCCTTTGCTCTCAGAAGAATTAAATAACTGAGTGCTAAATGCTTTTGACATTCCACAAGGTGTCTGTTCCTATTTTTAGATAACCAACTATCTCTTACAATACAATCCACAGTCTTCATTTAGCATTAGTACATCTCAAGGTGTTCTGGCTTTTATTTGTAGATTGGAAAAAAACCCGACAACCCTTTTTTTGTTAATAATAAACTGGTTCACATGCATACAATATTCTCTTTAAATCTCAAAATCTGCCTGAAATTGAAGATAATTATTCACTGCATTAGTTCTGTATAAGGGAATATATTTAAAGCAGCACAGGTAGTATCACATTTATAGCCTAAGCTTAACAAGTTTTCCCCAGATTTCTTTTGGAAATAACAAGATAGCATGTCTTGGCTCACTAGAACTGGCCAGAGGTTTGTCAATGCTTTCTATTATTTTTAAATTTGCCATAATGTATTTGAAACAAACAAATGAATTCTGGCACAGGAACAAATATATATATATATATATATATATTTTAACTCTGTCTTAGCAGCTTGAATATATTTAAAACAAGATCTACCAAGGTAAACATGTAAAGGTCACTTTTTTTCCCCTGTTTTTAGATATCTTGTTTTTGAATACTGCAATAGCAGTGTCTGCTAAGAAAGGTGACCTGCAGGTGCAGAAAGTTGTTAGGGGCAGTGATGAAGTAATGCTGGGGTTAGGAATGCCACACAGGAGGAGTTTAAAGTTCCTCCGAGTGGGTGTCTGAGGACTAGCCAGAGCAGGAGGGAGAAGAGGTCATGTCTGGAAGATACTTCCAGAATACATGCAGCCGTTGCAGTAGCTGGTGGTTAGTATCTGGCACAAGTCAATTTTGGATAGGAAAGGGATGCGAGTGCTTCAGGTGCAGCCCTGTTTGCTGGTAACCCTGCACTACTGTCTGCTGTCAGTAGGTGTAGCCACAAGCTTGTGGATTCAACTGGGAGACTCATCTGAAGGGAAATACAGATAGAAATCAGTGATGAATAATTCTCATTGTGTCTTAAGCACTGCATGCTCTCTCACTGAGGCCGATAAAAAGCACCAAGGAGAGATGGAGCATCTCCATCTTTCTTTACCATTTCAGGTTGCCTGTGTTTTCTTGCCTCCTATGCTTTTGCTGGCTAGTCTGTGGTTATCGGTTAAACACAAAATTAATTAATGGTTGGATTTTGTCCAGTCCTTCTTTAGCTACTCTCTGTATTAACTGCAGCTTGTTAAATGTCATAGAGCAGGTATAGTCCTTGAAGACTGGCTGTAGGGCACATTTCCAGAAACATTCATTTCTGGCTTTAATTTAAAAGCTTAATTTCTTGTATTGTTTTGCTTCTCTGGTGCTGTGTCTGTGCTACAGCTTGCTATGTTAGAGTTTACTGGCAATCTAAATACAAATGGATGATGTGGGCTAGTGTGGCAGATATCTAGCAGTTGGGTAGTCAGCTGCATTAGTTTGCTTTTCTCCAGTGCACTGTGTGGTTGTTTCATCTGTGTCTCATATTCCAGTGTCAGGAATGGAGGACAGAGGATTTCTTTAGGATTGTAGCAATCTGTGAAACAGTCTATTAGAGAAGTAGGAAGACAGAGCTTTAAAAACTAGTGGCTGATGACTGTTTAAAGGCATTGGCAGTGTTCTTTGCGGCTATAAAGCTTGACCTATAATCAGTTGAGTTTCTAATTCAATAGATAACTGCAAATATCAGTCTTATGTACAACAGATCTTTTCAAATTTTAAGATTGTCATTTATTTTTTTACAGTGCCACAAGGTTGCAGTAGTGAGAGAGGATAAACTTGAAGGTAAGCAGATCATGAAAATTGTGTGGTTTTAACTATTTTCTTTGAAAGAAAAGCAAAATGAGTAAAGCTCAGAACTTGCCATCTGCACGTAAATGCCTAGTCAGGCAGTTGGGTTCAGGTGTGTACTTTTTGTACTAGCTTTTTCTCAGAATTTTGAATATCTGAGCCAACAGCTGCGTAACTTCACAGACTTGTGATTTGGGTCTGGCTTGGGTTTTTTTTAATGTTGAACATTTTAATCAGTGATTCTTTTCCACCTCCCTCCCACTGCCAGGCGGCTCCTCCTTAAAGACAACAATATTTGAGTAGTGTACAGCAATGTCTCACAGTGTTTTAGAGCAATTGTGAGCTCCAGCTCCCAAGGATGTTGAAGCAGGTAATTCTAGCTAATGGTTAAATGCAGTTGCAGTCTCTTTGCCCTGAGTGACATGGTATTAATTAAATGTACCACGAGAATGCTCTCACTTTTGTCTGGGGTATTTGCTTTCACAGTAAAAGGTGAAAAAAACCTACCACTACAACACTGCTTCCTGCAACTGCTCTCCATGCACAGTCAGGTGTCTTACCATCTTTCCAGGTCTGGTCCTGCTGATGAGATCTGATCCGTAGCAAATGAAACACAACTGCAAGCTCTTCATCCCTTTCAAATAACATCTTTGGCATTTGCAAACATCCTGTGGCATTTGTGACCTTAAATATCCATGCTAATGTTCTAACTTTGAAAGACTTGCCTTATTTTCCTTTTTGAAATCTGAAGTGGATTTCTAGCTAAAGTTGTCTTCATCAGGGTAGTAGATTGTCAAGCAGTGCAACTACTATCTGTCATGTTTGCTGAATTATGTGTGCTGCGTAATGTTCTGTTTTGCTGTGGAGGAAAGGGTTGTTCATGTTTTTTGTATTAGAAGACAGGCCAAAGGTATGACTTACATTTGGAAGAGGCTGAGATTTGTGATGGGAGTAGGGCTGCATAGTCTAGGACTAACCCCAAGAAATGATTACTGTGTGTATTTTTACAGTGCCTAGAAGCTCGTCTCAGACCAGGATTGTGTGGAAAGAACAATATAAGCAATGAACAAAGAATTCCTAAAAACCAGCCCTTGTCTCAAGGGGGTTACAGTCTAAATAGCATAGAAGAGACAAAACACTGATTCCAGCAGACTACTAGAAAAGACATCTGACACTAGTTGATACAGCATAATGGCAGAGAGAGTTTTCAGCAGGGCAGAGTTATGACCATCTATTTTGTTCCTTAGCTCTAGGTAGTCATATAGATATTCTGGAGCCCAAACACCTGATGCTTTGAAAGTAAACACAGAGAGATTGCTCTTAATTCAGTTGTGGAAGAACTAAGAGTATATAGTAGAAGACATGTTTGACAGGCTTGTGGAGTCTGTTACCTTGAATTCTTAATTAGTGAGCACTGGAAGAAGGTACAATTGCACATTTCTCTATTCAGGTCCTTGCTGTCAAGTGGTCTGTCAGTCTTTCTCCATCCTCCGTAGAGCCTGATACTTAAAATTGCTACCTGATTCTGTAAAGGCTGTGCTAACAGAGGACTTTTTTCTTCCCCTCCCTCCCCCAGCAATGAAGTCTAAACTAGCCACGATTGCGAGTGTGCATGTCTACAGCATTCAGAAAGCCTTGCTCAAGGACAGCGGGCCACTGTACAACACAGACTATGATATTGTCAAAACAAACCTGCACAACTGCAGCAAGTGAGTTGCATCTTGTTTTTTGGTTTTTTTTCCTTATGCTATGTGATTTGAGACTGGTGAGATGTTGCTACATAGGGTACTTCAGCAGAAGTCAATGGTTACCAGATATGCCTGGATTTTTAGAAAGCTAGAAAAAGATACCTTCTAAGTCATGCCAGACCAGTCCCCAGACAGTACATTGTATGATTGTTTTGTAAACCGAGCTATTTCCAGCTTACAGTTGATACACTTGCTCTGTTACTGCAATGGGCAGACGGTTCCAGTACCTTTCTTCTCTGATGGCTAGAAACCTTTTTCTCATTTCCAGGCTGCACTTCACCATGACCATTTTTATCCAGTTCTCAGTCACAAAGGAGGAGTAAATTGAAACAGACTTACAACAATATGAGTGTTGTATTCAACAAAGCTCTAACATGAGCTTGCCTTCTGTTTTCATCCATTGGATTCATTCACCTCTCTGAAGATGTTTTGCAGGAACTCGTTCTCCATATAGAAGATGAGAGCCTGAGGCACAGCGGAAGCATACAAAGCAGACCAAGCAGCACAAATGGCAGAACTAGAGAAAGGTTGTCCTGGAATTCAGAGGGACTTCAGTCTCCAGGGGTCATTTTCTCCCCTTCTGAACAGTGCCTGGCAGCTGTAGCTTTTCACTTATATGTTGTTTCCACCACAACAGCTTCAGCTTGATGTAATCAGGATGTACAGTGCCATGACCAATCTGGTTTAGAAGGGGGATGCCTGAATGTTGTGTCATAGAAAGAGTATAGAATTTGAAGACAGATACATTTCTACTTTCAAAACGTTGACGAGAGTGGCTGAGAAAATAATGTCCTAGAAGTTGTGTGTTTCAAGTGTGAATGTCAGTACCCTAGTAAGCACTAGAAAACCCTGCTTCAGTGAAGACGTGTGCTGTAGGTTTGGCTGCAGTTGTCTTGTTCCAGCCTGTTTACTCTCAGGCACCCCTGCATGGCAATACTTGTGTCTTAGAGGAGTCTGCCTTTCAGACTTGTGCATCCAGATGGCTTAGACATTTCAGATTCTGAAATAGCTTTCTGAAGCCCGTGTTTAAATTCCTGCCTGGCTTTGGAGCAGAATTTCCCAAGCAAACTAAGAAAAGTTCAGCTTCTTCATTTGTGACCTGGCTGAGCTAAATTCAGACTGACCGCGTTCCCTCCCCCTTGTCAACTACATGAATTGTCTCTTATACTTGGGGCAAAATTCTTGCAGTACCTGTAAAAGAGATTTAACTATGTGCGTGTTTACAGCAAACAGAACCTACTGGCTTCTTCTTATACTTCCCTCTCAGTCCATATATCTCATAAGCTCTGAGGCAAGGATCCTTATTCTCTTCTATGTTTGTATGGGACCTGTTATGCTGTGGAGGTAGCTAGAAGTACTAATATAAATAACTGGATTTAACGCATGTTGCTAATGTCAGCTTTCCAAGCGGAAGCAGCTCCTTGCTTGCAGAGCATAGTGCAAGCATTGCTTGTTTGTTTTAGTGATTATTTAGTGAATTTTGGATCAAGCCCATAAACTATAGTCACACAGCAGCATTAAGGCAAGTTAACTTCCCAAGCGCCTGAAATGTATGAGATTTAGATGCACTTGCTGCACAGTCAATATAACCACTGACGATAAAACATTATGTGTAATCTGGAGGGTTGTTGGTGTTTCTTATGGGTATGTGTGGAGTAGGAGTGAAAGCTGTCCAGAGAGTGGTGTTGACCATGTTTAAAACAAATTGAAAGTAGGAATATTTTTTTCTTCAGTGTCTTCTTTCCTTCCATTAAAGGTTTGAATGTCAAGAGATTGCAGCTGCAGCCTAGAAATGCTGTAGAGATGGTGTTGTTTTGTTAATACGTTACAGTTCCCGATCTGAGTAGAAGTGGACTGTGCATGTGAGCCGCTAATGCTGAGGCACAGAAATTAATTGGCAGAAGTCTAGTTTATTTCTTATGCAAATAAAAATACGCTGTGTAATTCAGTGGATTGGAAGGCGTGAGTCTGTGCTCTTTTGTGGCATTTCTGTAGGAAATCTGGAAAGCTTTGCCTGTGATTTGCACAGTGGGGAGTAGAGTTCAGTTATTTTTGGGTACTGCTATTCCTGACTGTCAGGGAATTGTATTGTAACTGTGAGCACATCATTTAGTTCTTATATCTCTGTATCCCCAAACAATCACGTTTCAGACTGTTACAAGCTGAGATGTATCTCTGTCTACCAGTGATTACATGGAAATGACTTTATATAGTTAAGTCTGAATGTCATGGATATCTTCTGAGCCGTTTAAGTAGTGTAGCTTCAGTGGTGATTTACTTACCTGGCTGGTGCGATTGTGGCTGATTGTTGCAACAGTAGTGGACTCTGTCAAAGCATCTGAAAGTTGTAAATGTTTTAGGTCATCAGACAGCCATACAATTTATGCTGCAAACTTTCGAGAGCGTAACCCGTTTAGGAATAAAATGCAGTCCACTCCATCTCCACCCTGGGTGTGGAGATGGGCTTTTTGCCCCCCTCCCCCCATGAAATCTGAACAGCTTGTTTAGCATTTGAATGCTCTGGCTCTTGCTGACAGGTTCAGCTGATCTTTTCTGTAGAGGTCTCCATAGTTCTTGTTCTGTGCCAGCCTGCCTTTCTTGTCCCATGCGCAAATTAAATTACTCTCTTTTTTTTTTTCTTTTTTTCTTTTCTTCTCCCCCCCCTCTCTCCATAACAGGACAGCACAGGACTAGAGAAGCAAGGCTTTACCAGGGAGGAAACTGAGATGAAAAATAAGAAGTTAAAAGGCTAATTAAATTTTTCGCTCCATCACGCAGGTTTAGTGCCATTCACTGTGCCGCTGCAGTCCCCAGGACGTCAGCCGAAGTTTCTCAAGCGCAGACGTCTGTGCAGGCTGGTTCCCAGACACCAAGTGACACAAATGCTGTCAGCGTACCTGTGGTCAACGGCCACGGTCCATCAACCGCAAAACAGACCGCGCAGCAGCCCAAAGGGATCATGGGAATGTTTGCAGCAAAAGCAGCTTCCAAACCCCAGGACACAAATAAAGAAACTAAAGCAGAGGCTAAGGAGGCCCCAGGCGTAAGTTACCTCAGACCCTTTGGCAGCCCTTTGGGTTAATAGCTTTAATGAACCGCTCTTCTAGCTTCGCCCTTACTCGACCTAAATAACGTTAACAATTATAGTGCAGCCTCGTCCACTGCTTCTAGTGCTAAACTTGCTCTCCACTGGGAATGCTCAGTCACTGTCTTGTAAGTATTTAACTGTATAGTACAGAAGTGCCTTCTGTCAGTCATCTTGGGCAAAAATGTATTGTGCCACACTCTTGATCTACCCACAAATGTGTCTTTGCCATAACTTTGGCACTTCAGCATTCCTCCCTGAGCCAAATCTCCAGCAGTATAAACCAGCATAGCTGCATTATTGAGACAATTGTTCCATTGTCTTCAGTTATGCCAATATATACACCGGTTGAGGATCTTGCTCTCTCCATTGTGCTTAAAAGGATTTGTTTTGAGCGGTAAGTGAAACGTGAGAAGTGCAGGTCTTAAAAGTATCAAGGTGTTTAAACTTGGTCTGCGAGGGAAGTTTCAGAGCTTGACCTGTGCAAGACTAAATTGTTTATCTTCTCAACTGCTGTTTTATCGAGGATAAGATTACATTTTAATTGGTATAATTGTTTTTAAAGCAATGTAGCCAGTAAACGGGTATTAAAATAGTAATGTTCCCTGCATATGTTTTGGCTTTTTTATAACAGCTGAGTACATTTTGGTACATTTTTCTGATTTTTATAGTGAATTTAGAACTGATGAAATCTGTGTGTCTGAGTGTTTTGGGAACTTTAGTGTCTGGTTGCCTTTTTTTTTTTTTTTTTTTTCTCCATGAAAATAAATGGGATTAGGAGGCCAGGCTTCCTTAGGTGTTTTTGTGTGTGTGTGTGTGTGATTTTTTCACTTTGGTGGTGGCTATATTAATGGAATAGAGCAGTGATATTTTTTGCAAACGGCTCAGCAGAACAGTGTACGTGCCAGAGTAGCTGGATAAAGTCTTCATGGTTTGGCCAATCTTTGTTCTTTCCTCTGTCGGTTACTGTGAATTGAGGCACTGATAGTTTGCAAAAAGAACAGTTTTTAACTGGGAACTGACCCAAGTCCCAACCACTTATTTCAGTAACACTGTCAGCCATCAGATGGGAATGTGACCCAAGTTAGATTTGAAGGCCTAGCTAAGGAGTCGTAAGTAACTTACTCTCGACCCTTTGATGCATGTAATATCGAGTATCTTCAAATTCTCCTAAACACATACTGAAATCTAAGACACTAACCAGTCGACAAATTATACATATTTATTTTGCTTGTCTAGAAGCAGTACTATGCATTTTGAGGGCTGTGTTGCATGAATAATTCTTGTGGTTACTCCCCTGTTTGCTTCTAGGTGTCTGCAGTAAGCAGCAAACCACCAGCAAAGGGCAACATAATGAACAACTTCTTTGGAAAAGCTGCCATGAGTAAGTGCTTTATAACATGCATCTGTTTTCAGAAACCATTATGGTTGGGGACCAGCCTGCTGTAGTTTAAAATGAGAATAAAAATCCTGAGGGATATTGGAAATATATCTTCTTTTTTTTTTCCCCTAAGTGACAATTAAAAAAAAATAATCAGTGATATCCGATCTCTTGTCATACAGCTGTGATGGGAGGCATAAACAGAAAGGAGAACTCTTCCTTCCTACCCCTGCCCCACCCAACTTGTTGGATTTTCTTTATATCCCCTCTTTTCTTATAGTTCTCCATACTATTCTTCTGCTTTTTTGGACTCAGAGGGGTTAATGTTTTTGTATGCAGCTCTTAAGGCAAAAATTAAAGGTTGTAAGTGGAATTTTTCAGACAAAAAGCTTGCTGGATGGAGATCAATTAAAATGACATATTTGTGCAGACTAACCCAGGAAGGATTTTTAGTGCAGAAGAAATCTGATTTAAAGTGAGTACTTCTGGCTGGAAGATTAGCTATTGGTGATATGTTTGCCAAAACCTGTTCTGCAGGGCGTGTTAATGATGCTTGCTTTTCATCACAAATCACTGAGGAGTCCGTAGTTAGATTTAGGGTTAATTTCTTTACTGAAAACTGAAGACTTAATAACTGGAGGATAACAATGAGGGGTGGCTTCCCCCTTGAGCAGGGGTTTGGACTCTGGAGGTCCTTTCTGACCTAAACTATCCAAGTCTAAAGAAAATATGCTGAAGCTTTTAAATAGACATTGGAAAAGGAGTGTAGGACTTTATTCAAAGAACTTTCTTCAAAGATGCCTTTATAATAACAAGTACAAGAGGATTCAAAGAAGAGTTACTGGGAGAGAGTAAACAGCAAAGTTCACTTTCTAACAGGCATCTGTCAGTTTGCAGGGTAAAGTTCCAGCACTGAACACACAAGGCACAGTACTGTTGGGCATCTTTTTGAGTTCCTGTTTTTGTGAGACTGAGGATGCTTTCAGCCTAAGCCTCACAAGCCTAAGCACAGTTAACTACAATTAACTCAAGTAAATTCTTAAGATCTGAGAAGAGCCCTAGACCAAAGTTCATATGCTGAAAACCCAAGAAGTTGAAATTGTGTGGTAAAGATAACCCAGTGATGATGGATAAAGCTTTGTGGATGCACTTCCACGATTTCCCATGGAGTTCACTTCTCTGCTGAGTCCTGTCAGGGAGCACTTCAAGGAAACTTGTGAGGTGGCTGCAAGGGAAGGAGCAAACCGAGCAGAACTGGAAATGATTATGTGTATAGAAAAGACAGGGTGATTCCAGGAGTAAGATTTATTCCCTACAAGTTGTACGTCTCTCCTGGCTTCAGAGATTTCACTATTGCCAGAAAGTCCTGAGTTAGCAATAATTAGGTCCTTAGGCTCTCTGCTGTTGATCATAAATAAGAGAGCTGTCATTCAAGTTCTTATGTACGAGATGTTTTCTTTCGCTTAATGAAGCAGCCAACCTGTTTTCCAAGCAGTGTCAGAAAGGCATTGGCATGAAGTCTTAGCCCTCTCGCCAGCCTCTGTTCCTATTGACAATGTAGTTGATCTCATTGTTGAATGCTTTTTCTTCGCTTGGGCATGTTGTGCTTGGGATGATACAGGTTTCTAACTTGTCTGCTCCTCTCCTTTGTTGGGTGTGTGTAAAGCTGCTGAGTGAAGCTCCCGGACTGTAGTTAGGTGCTAGTTAGTGTGCTTACAGCACCACCTATCAGGTTGATAAATATATTATTTTGCTGTCTACTCCCACCTGCTATCTCTTCTCTGGTACTAGCTTAAGCCTTTTGAATTGTCCTTGTATGTGGTGCTGTGTAGGCAAAAGAGGCTGGTTCTTGATCACATTGGGGTGGGACGAGAAGCCACTACATTACTGAAAATACATTGGAGCCCATGATTAGTTATGCAAGATGGAGACTGCTCACACCTCTTGTTGCTTTTCATCAGTCCTGATTCTCCTGTTTCTGGGCACTTTTATGCTTGACTAAAACCCTAATTTAGAAGGGATAAACTGACTATAAAGATGGATGTGGTGTTATGCTAAGGGGGCTGTCTAGAAGAGGGGCTCCCAACCCTTCTGCAGTGCCTTTGGTCCTGGTGACTGTCACGGCTTCTGCTGCTGCCTCTTAGCCCTCTTCTGCAGAGTTTAACTGCTGCAGCACACTCGGCTTGCAGTGTGCTTGGGCTGT
>JANZLQ010000027.1:25342193-25368209 GCA_026212715.1 Elanus axillaris | reverse complement strand
ACTGAAAATACATTGGAGCCCATGATTAGTTATGCAAGATGGAGACTGCTCACACCTCTTGTTGCTTTTCATCAGTCTGCTGCTGCCTCTTAGCCCTCTTCTGCAGAGTTTAACTGCTGCAGCACACTCGGCTTGCAGTGTGCTTGGGCTGTGCCATCAGGAACAGAACCAAACCGGTAAATCAGCTAGAAATTTAAGCATGCCCTTTTGTCATCTATGACACAGCTTGGTCAGTCTAGATCCCTTAATGCTGTTAAATATCATCTGTAGTGTTTCCTGTATTCTTGGTGCACAGTGTTTTGTTTAGCCAACTGCTTCGTAAGTTGTCATTCATACTGAATGCCCAGTGTTTGTTCTTTTTTTAATCATTTATTCACAGATAAACTCAAAGTCAACTCTGTGCCTGAGCAGCCAAAGGAGGAGAAAGAAGTAGTCAAACCATCAGTTCCTGTAGCAGAACCAGAGTCGTCCCCTAATACTGTAGTAGAGAAACCTGGGAAGAAAACAGAGTCTGCTAGAATTCAGCAAAAGGACAAAAAAAGGTGGGCCACACCATTCAAGGTCCCTGTAATCTGTTAACCTGCTTGTTGATGGCCCGCATGGAGCTGGCTGGTCATACAGTGCTGGCTCACCTCCTGTTTCCAGCTACTAAATTGCATTAAACCTGGCTAAAATTATCTCTCTTAGAATTCTTTCCTAATATTTCTTTTCCATTTAGTGCTGTAGATGCCTCAGGGCCATTTGTGCCATTGGAAATGGGAAGGGACATGGTCCAGGTAGTCTTCAGTGGGAGGGGGTGGCTTTCCATGAGACAACCTCATGCTGTGAGCAGACTTAGTATAGACCCCGCGGGCAATCTGTGGGGGCTGGCAGGAGCACCTGTACTGCAGGGAAGGTACTATATTCCCAAGCTTATATGTACACAGCTTCCAGCACACAAAGTTCTGCTTGTTGATTTCCATAGCTAATGTACCGCTGCTTTCAATGCCACTGGTTTACTTTGGGCTGAGACTCCAAGTAAATTTTAAGTTCAGCCCTTTGTGTTTAATCCAACCCAAACTGACAGAGACAAAAAATCATTACAGTCTGATGGCTCTCTGGTGGCCTATGAGTAATTAATTGGTGGTCTCAATCTGTTTCTAACTAAATAGGTAAGCATACTGCCCAGCCCACCATCACAGTTAGTGCTAACTGGTCTTCTTATTGATAATCTTACTCAAAAAGCCAAGGGCCTGGAAACTGCATGTTGGCAGTGTGATGCTAGGAAGGCCACTTGGGCTGTACGAGCTCTGTGAGGATACGTGGGCCTTTAGCCTCCAGGCTTGTTAGTCTGACACGTCTCGCCAACATTAAAAAGAAAGGAGCTATTTTATTTTTCCAGTAGTCTTTAAAAATGGCTCCAGGATTCTGAGACACTACCTCATAGTCAGTCAGTGGCAAGCAGTCTGTCAAAAGAGCTTCTGAGCGATGCTGTTGGGGACATTAGTGTTTGGGAGCCTGAGCTATAGAGACAAGATCAGAAATGCCCTCTTGCCAGGTTGCTGTGGCCAAGCTAGGTGAGGTACTGGGCAAAACATTGAACTGCAGAGGGGCTAAAGAAATCCTCCTTTGTTTTGGAGAATTGGATATGGCTAAGGATGAGAGACATGAAAATGCTCATGTACCTATGCCTTATCATATAGGCGAGTATACTTCGGTGTATTGTGATGCTCATGTTTTTAAGAGGTAGAGATGTATTTGATTTCCTTGCTAGGATTACGTCTATCAGGAACATGTTCATCTAAACATGCCTGGTGTTTTCATGCACGCACAAGGGATAAGACGTTTGTGCTTTTTTTTTTTCCTTTTTGTGGCAGTAAAATGAAGAGGGTGGACAAGTCTGATAATGAGGAAGAAAGAGGTCCTGAAAATCTAAAGAAAAAGAGGAAGCGAATCAAACAACTTCAGTCTGACAGCAGTGACGAGGAAGGTAAAAAGATGCGTAAACAAGCAGGCATGTAGGTCAGGGGCCTGATTTAGACAATATTACTATCCAAGGCTGTTGGTCAACTATTGAGGGAATACTTTAGAGGACTAAAGACCGTGCAAATGGCTGTAGCTTGAGCTGTCTGTTTATCTTGTGCTGCAAGCACTTGGGCATACATTTGAGATGCCTCAGTCATTCAGTCTTTGTTTTAGCTTAGCTCAGATCTGGCTGTCTCCTCACCAAGTGTGCTGCCAGTCACACTGACGTGTGGGAAGGAGGTTCTCAAATCTCTTGTGAAAGATATCGCGCCTTCCAGAATTGTAGGACTGGTCATAACCAGTTTATTTGGTGAGTAAACACTCACAAAGTGACCTCCCCCCTCCCAGGGTCATTTTTAGTATCTTTATTCTGTCTGTTTATAGAAATGGTTTGGAAGACAGCATTGGAAGCCAGACTTCAGGAAAAAAAAATTAATAGAGAAACTGGAGGCAAAACAGTTGAGCCATATCCGATGCGACTCTGCGTCTCCTCGGTGGCTGTTGGCTTTGATAGGAGATGGGTGCCCAGAACGTCACAAGATTGGGGCTTATAATGAGGAACAGCAGGGCCAGATTCCAAAGAATTTGGATAATTGAGGTGACAAATGCCGTTCAATATAGATAACTGGAAAATAAGTTGGGATCAAGCTAGGGAGTATGTGCGAAATAGAACAGTCATCCAACAAGCTGATCAGGAAAAGAATTTGGTGATCATTATGGACAAATAATTGAAACCACCAGTTTGGTGTACAGCTCCAGTAAAAAAAGGTGAAATGGCATACAGGTTGCATTAGCAAGGAGGTAGACTCCAGCAGGAGAGCTGAAGCTGTTTGCTTATTTAGTATGGCTAGCACATGAGAAACAAGCACGAAACGAAGAGAATCAGTAATACAAGTTAGACAGGCAAATATTGTTGGATATCTTAGCAGTCTCCATGCCACCTTAGGCCTATTTTCATGGTTTCTTTCTGCCCAGCATAATTTCAAATGATCTCTGTCATCAGGCATCCATCACTTTTACTCAGACTATTCCACAGGATGATAAATCTCTCAGGAAGCTGTTCTTCATGATCAGCCTTAATTTCATCACATTCCTCTGTGCAGCTCCTTGTTTGGCCATAAAAAAATATATATATATGCCCACACTCTTTGGTATTTATTTCTTTAAATGTTTGTAAGCTATTATCTGGTATTTCCATTTACTCATCACTCAGCCTACTGACAAGCTGCGTTGTTTAGCTCTGAAGAGGGAAGATTGAAATCAGCCCCTTTAGCCACTTGAAGCACCGCTCCTTGCTGGGCTGGAATCTCTCCGCTCGTCCGTTCTCAGCTAGCAAGAGCAGGCAGAAATGAGCCCCGTGTTTCAGGCATGTGGTAGGGCTGTGCGGAGAGGCTGCTTTTTGAAGCCTGAAGGCTTGTTGGTTCAGTCTTCCTTGTGCTGCTGTGAGTTGGGGACCCCCAGCATCCTGTGTTCACGACAGTGCTCTGAGCACACAGCAAGCCAAGAGGTGACTGCACAGTCCGTTTTCCTTATACGTTTCTATTAGAGCTCTTTTACTCTCCTGAGACTAAGAGCAGTGCCATAAATTGAGGAGCACTTTCTGTAGACAGTACTGCAAACTCCTGCTTGCTGCGTATCTGCTTTTGGTTTTGAATATTAGAGGTCTCTGGTCTCTTATTGCATACCTGTATTACCTTAGCATGTGCTCAGTAGTTAATGCCTTTGAATGTGGTGCCTTCTGTTTTCGTTTATTCCAAGGTGTGTTCCAGAGTCTGTGCATATACTCCTACCTCAGTGCACACAGTACGTCTGTTTATTTGTTCTGCCTTGTTTTGTTTGTGCTCTGAAGTGTGAGTTAACTGGATTTGCAATTAGAAACCATGGGTCTGGTCCTCTGGTCAGGCTGGGACCCCAGTTGTCTTATTAACCTCATTCTCAGTAGCTGTGAACATTGAAAACAGTACAAGTAAGGCTACCTACCCACTCGTCTGTTAGGGTGGGTTGGTTTTTTGTTTACTCCTATTTAACCTACTGGAGATATGCAGAAAGTTTGACTTTCCGTTTGGAGAATTTTCTTGTCACTGCTGTTGCTCCTCCTGCATCATAGTCCTCTTTGTTCTTTCCATTATGTTGAGGATCAGCTTTGTGTTGTGTATTAGAATTGTAAATTTATGCAAATTATAGTGTGTGTACATAAATTTGTATATTACTCAGATTAGCTTAGAACTATTACCGTTCAAAAAGGAAAGATGAGAATTGAGAGAGCTTCTCCCTTCTTCCTTTTTAAGCTAATAGCTATCCAAACCACCCTGATGAGGTCTGCATTCAGCCATTTGGTTCTGCTGCTTGCCCTTCTAAATCCAACTGGCTGAAAGAAGATAGATTTGAATTCTTTGAAATATTCGTACCGAATCCAAACTGGTAATGTAGGCAATATTACTTTCTGTATTCAGGTATAAGAATGTAAGTTGGACAAAACAAATAATTTTAAAAAAAATGTACAGCAGCTGGACTTTGAGAGTGCTTACCCTTGGAAAGGTTGGAAACAGGTTTCTCCAGAGGGCAGGGGCAATTTTAATCAGCAGCATCAGTGAGCAAAATGGGGCCTGGAGTGACATTGTTCCATGCTGCATCCCTCTGGGAGCAGGGAAGAAGGCGCCATATGCTGCACAGCATTTGGAAATTGCTGCCAGACAGGGCACGGTTCATCCACCACCTGTGTAATTCACCCGCAGATGATCGAGGGGTAAGTTTTAAATATGCAAAATGCAATATGGGAAGCTGCACCGCCAGAGTAGATATCAAAGGCTAACAGTCTAGCTGCTACTTATGCTAACGCACCACGCTAACCTGTCTGACCTCCGCTCAAATCGAATGAGGAGGTGCTTGCACAGGCTGCTCTGTGCAGCTTGAGGAGGCATGGCCTCTGGCAGGGGTGCTAACCTTTCCTGCGGGTGCAGCTGCAGATAAAAGGGGACACTTGTCCGCAGCCATTGCTGTGATTGAATGCTGTTCAGACAAGGTTCCACCTGTGTAACTGCTAGTAAAACCACTGCCCTTTTTTAGGCAGACTTAGCGACAGTTTGTGGGTTTGAAACAGGGTCCATATGACTGATGCGAAGCGCTGTATGGGTGCTTTTATGTCAGGGCAAGTCTTTCGCGTTGTTCTGTATTAGTCTGTTCTTAATGTACTGAAATTAGCCCAAAATAAGCTCTTCTTACACGAGTGTCAGCATATTGTACCAAGTTGAAAATACAGAGAGGGCATAAGGCACAATCCTCTCCATTTAAATGATTTTTCATTAAAAAGTTATATTGGTATGAGGGTGCCTTAGTCACTGCAGGTTGTTTTGCTTCCAGTGCCAGAATAAACTACACAAGTGTGTCCACAGAGGACAGGAGGTTTTGGCAGCTTCAGCTATACCAACACAGGCAGCGTTTCGCTGTGTTGACAAGTGTTTTACAGCCACTTTGGAGGGTGATTTCAGTGGCACTGTAACCTACAAACTCTATCGGTTTCAGAGAGCCGCAGCAGAAGCACTAAAGCTTCTCACAGTTTTTCCAGGCAGGGTCAGAGCAAACCGAACAAAGCCAGGATTTACATCTTTGGTACATCCAATTGCCCAACTTGTATCCATTTCATGCAGCTGTTGCTGTTGAGTAAACTGTGGGCAGCAGCTAGAGGTTGACTCAGGAGTTATCACATGTCAGAGGGCTGTGTTGGCTAGAAGAGGATAATAAAGTAATAGAGATGCAGCTTGATGGTAGTCCGAAACACTGACGTGGGGAGAAGGTGCCTTCTGCCTGCCAAAAACTGGGAGAATTTGTTTGAAGGAGGCTGAAAAAAAGCCCAAATTTCTCCCAAGCAAGCATAGTGGAGTGGACACGCTGAAAATACCTCCAGCAGCCTCAGCTCAAGCACGGCAGAGGTGGCAGTTTTTCACCAGGCTGGTTTTCAGCCCTCTTAGCCTAAGCTCCCTTAAAAATATTTCCAAACTGATGTGGCCAGCCTGGGTAGTCTGTGAAGCTGGTTTGGTGCTGTGCAGTATATGGGTGCTTCAGCCTGCAGTTGCTGTGAGACTATGATAAATATTGAGAATTTTGAGTTCCCTGCAGCTCCTCGGCTGTGGTCCTGGCTGCCCCAGCAGTTAGCACCTTAGAGCAGATCCGTTGTTTGGTTTTATCTTTGCACAGCTGCCAGACCCGGCTCTTTGGAGCAAGGTGAAATACCGAGTCATGTTATCCCACTCTGTTTGCATTTCTGTGCCTCGCTTACTGAAGTAGTTAGGAGGCTGAGTCCTTGTTTGAAGAATGTAATTTATTATTTAGCCTTGGCAGCCAACCACTGTTTCACTTGAGCCCTTCTTAACCTATGAAGGTCAGTTGGCCATATGCCTGGCACAGTCATAACTCTTAACACTGACCTAATCGGTTGGGACAGCTACAGATCCAGAATTCGTGTTACAACGACAGCATGAATGCAGTGCTACAGCCAGCAGAGCTGGGAGGAGAAGCCAAGCAGGCACTCTGTCCTCCCGTCCTGCGGCATCGTTGTTGTTATTAAGCAATAGGTCAGATGAGGAGTTTCTTCCCCCACGTTCCTAGCTCTCCCCCACATTTGAGGACTTGCATGGCAGTGTTTCTCACTTGGATTTGGAGAGGATTCCTTAAAGCCATTTAAATTAGTCATGGTGCCTGCTGCGTGGTGCAAGGTGCTGCTCCTTCCCCTCTTGCCCTGCACTGATTTTTCTTCACCGTCACGGCTCTGTCCCTCTGCCAGCCCCACAGAAGAGTGACCCTGGCTTTCTCATTTGTCTATAAGCCCTGTTAGTCTTGCTAAAGCTCTGTTTGACACTGCTGGTAGAGGCTCCAGAGCTGGTTTTGCTCTGTACAAATTTGTGAAGGTGACCTTGACCATTTCAGTGAGGTCTGGCATTGAAAGGATTCCACTCTCTCTGTCCTTGCACCTGGAGGAGAGCAGAGATGATGGTAGATGAGAGAATGGGCTTAGTTTTTCGGGGTTGTTTGGGGTTCTTTTGTGTTTTACAAATGAAAAGTTGGGGTGTCCCTTAACAATCTTTTAGGATGGGTAATAGTATATTGCACTTAATTCTTGGATTAAGGTAGTTCCGAGTTAATGGCATGGATTGTTTGGGATGTGTAGCACCACCTGTGAAGCAGTGACTGTTTTACGAATGGGAGAGAGGTAGAGAAACTAAGGTCATCCAGTGATTCGGGAATGCATAGTCTTAAACCCTGACTCTTTCAATTTCTGAACAAATTACAGTCCTACTTTTTAATGAGCAAGTGAAGTATATGGCTAAACCATGCCAGTTTCTGTGCCTATTTTTAAAGTTTCATTTGGTGGAACTGATTTTTGGCTTACCAAAAAACTGAAATGCACTTTTCCCATCTTATCCCACCCTCCACTCTCCTTCCTTTGGGAACTGCAATGCATAGCATCTTAGCACAGGACAGACTGGCTGGCTGGAGGCCGACTGCTTTGGATGATTTGTCCTGACTTGAATTAAACAAATCTGAGTGAGAACTTGTAAACCTTGATCTAAATACAGGTTACAAGCAATTGCTCAGACAAAAGGGTAGCTGCAAGGGGGCATCAGACCCACGTACTATCAAGATGTTCATCTTCTTAACAGATGTCCCACCATCTCCCATGCCTGAGGAAGAGAAAGCTCCATCTCCACCTTCTGTAGGTGCTCTGAAAACTGAACTGGAGCCTGCATCCACGGAGGTAAGAGCATGTTAGGGTGATTAACTTCTGGTTTTATCCAACTCCACGGGGATTGCCCAGCCACTTTTCAGATGCTAAGGGAGAGGTCCTGTTTGCCTGTCAAGTCCATCACATCATCCTGCTTGAAAGAATCCACTGTGTTCACTGGTTCATTAATTTTCTAGACGATTATTTAAATTCTAGCTTTTCTGCTGACAGCGCAGTTTTCTATTTTCTTCTCTTTTTTCCCTCCTAATAGTTCTATGAACTCTGGCTTCTATTTGAATGCTCTTCCCTCTGAATCTTGGCCCCAGGAGTCAGGCAGGGCCAGAAATGAAACCAGAGACTCTTGGTATTCAACCTTGTATCGAAGGGAAGCTGCTGCGTAAGGGTGGTGGGCTGTGATTGGCAAGAAGTTAACCTCTGAGCTGAGAAAACAGGCCTAGTTTTACTGAAAGTGCAGCTGTTTGTCACAGTAGGAGTTCTGATGCCTTGCACACCTTGTTATTTCCTCATTCTTCAGAGGTATGATGGGGCAACCCCAGGGCCACCTTCTCACATAACTAAACACATTTCAAAATGTTACACACCCCAGAAGAGGAATGTGCCCCCTGTGCTGGCAGACAGGAAAGCTTGCTGTCTCCTTTAAGTTGTATTTTGTCTCTCTGAAATTTGTCCTGGTAGGATAGGGAGAATTGTGGCACTAGCAAAAATGAGACTAGGATATCCTGGGAAGGGACAGAATTAGTTATCAAATCCATGCTCAGCTTCATTAGAGAGACTAAATTTCACTCCTGGGGCTGATGCTGTTATGACCTGTGTACGTGCATGGGGCCTTGACTCTTGATTTCTCACAATACTACAATGTCCTTCAGGTTTCAGCTGGAGGGAAGAAGAGGAAACGAAAGCGTGTGCTGAAATCCAAGATGTTTATTGATGAAGAAGAAGGCTGCATGGGTAAGACACCTCAGTGGAACTAACTTTATTGATGATGTGTTGAAGACTTTTACAGGCCAGCCTCTCCCAAGGCTTTGAAAGGGGTTCACAAAATCACTTTGTTATTCCCCTTCAACCTCATGCTCCCAGACTGAGGTAACTGCCCTTTTGGTGAAGGCCTGGGTAGGAAGTCATGGAGCTGGGGCTGAATCCTTACTCTTTTTTTGATTATTCACAGATTTTCTCTCAGTTCTTCTACCTTCCCTCCTGCCAGCGTGAGCACCTCTTTCATTTGCTCTCCTCTCCAAAGATACAAACTTTTAAAGATGGCGCAGAGAGAGGTCTGGGTTTGGGGATAAATTCTGGGTGGGAGAAGTGTGGCTTGGTTCTTTTTATTCTTTTGGGGATAGATCCAGAGCTGTGCAGCAGAGCTTGATTATATGTTAATATAAATTTCAAGTATCCTAGATAAACAAGGAATAAGTTGGGGCCTAAATCCTTGAGAGGGTTTCTGTTTCTGATAAGGATGGCTCTGCTCTCAGGAGGGAAGAGAATCTCTACAGAAGTACTGAGAGCCAGAGGCTTTGAATTCCAGCCTGACTGGACACTGCTTTCTCCTGTGACCTGGAGAAAGCTGCATACCACCACTGTACTTGTGTCCCTCTCTGTGTCCTGACATTGAAGTAGAGCTGCAGGAGTTCAGAATACTTTTTTTTTTCTTTAAAGATTTTAAAAATTTTAAGAGGGCAGAATGTGTTTTTTTGTAGTGCTGTTGTCAGCTCAATTGTATGGGACGCTTAACATTCTCCAGCCTTGCTGATCTGAGTAGATGTCAAGGGAGCGCAGCCAGTTCTAAGAGAAGATCTGTTGCGGTTGTACAGGTTTGTCGTTGTGCATAGCATAGATAGATACAGGCTTGCTTGGCCCAGATGTGGAGCTGCCTGGACGTGAGTCAGATTGTGTCTGTTTGCACCTGTCTGTGTAGTTGTATCTTATGTTTCCTATTAACTTTGTGTGTCTCCTTTAAAGAAATATAAAGCTAGCACTCAGCAACTGGCTATGCTAGTAACTGAAATCTTAAGTATTGGATTATTGTCAAAAAAATTGGACTTGCACAAAGTTATTGACTGCTTTGGCTAGTTGCGTTATGGGGTGTTTTGCTCTCCCATCCCAGATAGAACCATTAAAACACTTGGAAGGAAAATGGAACAAAAAAAAGTGTTAGCTGGGCAGTTGAGTTGAACAAGGGCTGTGTCCAGAGCTTGCAGTAATGACTGTTCCGGGTTCAGCTTCCAGCAAAAAGTGCTCTTCTCTTTCTGTTCAGCCTTCTGCAAATGTATCAGGGCTGGAAAGACTGCCTTTCTTTCTCTTCTCCCTAACCCCAAGGGGTTTAATAGTCTCTTGTGAAATCCAGACCTTTGGTTTTACAGTTCATATCCGCTACCATTTTATGAAAAGGGAAATGCAAGCCCCTGTTGTGCCTTTGGGAGACAGATCCTCTAGGGAGGAGGGAGGGAGGGAAGGATGGAGCTGGGATACTGAGGAACTGGGTAGGGAGGAGATGCTGCTTTCTGTACTAAAAACCTACCAGTCTGTTGTGCAGAACTTGCTGTCTGGTTATTGTCCGGTTTCTCTCCTCCCCTCCCTTCCCCACCCTTTCCATGCACAGGCCTAATCATTTGAAGTCTAAATAACTTGCATATCTCCTGGGCTAATGTAAATTGTTGTTATTCTTTGAAATATAGGGGGTTTGGTCTCCCTCTTCCTGCTGTCCTTGTTTAAAAAAAAAAAAAGACTAAGTTTTAAGAGACATTAAATCTTAACATTAGGATTATGCTGTACTTTATATTTCTCCATGATTTTAAGTGATCATTTTCACAATAGCTGCAATAACAAGGAATTGGTGTCAAAAAGCAAAACTAATTTAGGGATTAGCCCCGAGGGAAATTGAGCAATTAAAGTATCTGTGGAGTTAAGCACAAGGCATGTTACCATACATCAGCTGGGACTCAAGTGAGTGCCTGCTCTTAGTCTATAGTAAAGGGGAATTACTAAGGTTTAAGCTAGTGCATTTTACCTTGTACTTTCTAAAGTTTGAAGGGACACACATGGACTTATATATTGGAATATATATGTGTACATTGTAAGTAAATTCATCTTACAGCACTGGTTTAAGTTAGAGCTGACGTAATTTGAGTTACTGTGATTTAGTGAGTCTGGCTGTGAGCTGAGCACCAGTAACTATCTGTCTGTGTGCCCGTAGCTGCTGCAAATACAGAACTTTTGAGTTCAGCTGAGATCTCAGTAAAAGAAAGTAGATCTAAACTGTGTTGTCTTGCAATTGGAGGGGATTAAGTGCACGCTTTCAGAGTTACCACTGATTACTGACAGGGTGACAACTCGATAACTTTTTAAAGCTCAGTCAGTGGCCAGTGGTCTGTTAAAGCTGCTCACTGAAAAGCCAGTTGCCTCTGAAAGGAGGTTAGCTTGGGTTTACAGTCCCTGTTTGAGCATCCGCTAGCACTGCGGAGCAGGATTTCATACCATTCCTCTTCCCGGTCTCTGGTTACGTAGAAAACCTTATTTAATTTGATGCATTAATACAAGTAAAAGCCAATTTCCCAGAAGAAGGGAAGTTAGGACATCTGTTTAAAAGAATACAGTTGCTAAAGAAAAATGGCTTACTAGAAGAATACCAGAGCACTGCTGGGAAAGCTGATACAACAACATTTACTAGTATCTAATGATGGCTTACATCAGTGGAGCTGACTCCAGTTTAATTTCCGTGAGCGTTGTTTTATATCCCTTAGTTTTCCATCACCGGACGCTGACAGCAGTGAGCTGGCAATCCCATTCAGTCATAGCCCTTGATTTCAGTCACGGGTTTGGTTTTATTTTTTTAAGGGATTTCTTTATATTTGCCCTGCTTGCCCACCTGTATAGAGAGAAGCTGCCCCCAAGGTTTTGTGCTCCTTCTCTCATCTCTGAGATGTGCTACGTTTGCTTTATTCTTCCCTGGCTGTCTGATGTGTGCGGTGCTGGTGAGGGAAGGCTGGGTCTGTCTCTGGGTTGTCTTGTCTGGATTTCAGGACAATCTGATTGCTTTGGCCCCTGTGGAAATCAGACCAAGTCAGAATGGTAGTTTTTAACCAGAAGACAGACATTCCATCATCTAATGCTAAACTATGGACTCTGATCTCATTCAGATTTATCACTTTCTGATAGCTGCTCGTCAGCCTCTGCAAGATGAATTGATGGCCTTCAGTGCAGTTGGGCTTTGTTTCTAGAAGAGGGCAATGCTTGGATAGCTTTGGAGAGGGAACTCTCAAGGGCCCTGCCAAGTGGGGACCCTTGGGCTGCTGCTGTTTAAGGTATGCATATGGCCTGCAAATGAATGTGTGTGGTGACACCAAGCCACTTTGAAAGAGCTGGATGACATTAAAGCTCCTGAGTCATTAACCTGCCACTTAAGAAAGAGGGGAGGCAGTTTGACTCGGTGTATGGAAAGCCAGTCCAGTCATCTGGATCTACTGCATGACCTTGAGCAATGGACTGAATTCCTGTGTTTGGCACATACTTCTTGAACCCTAAATGCTTATTTCCAGAAACGCAGTGGGAAAGCTGCAGTGGGGAGGTCTCTGCTCTTTGGTACACAGGCTTAACCATCATCATCTGTTCTTCTTCTCTTTTAACCAGTGACTGAGAAGGTTTACGAGAGTGAATCCTGTACAGATAGCGAGGATGACTTTGCCAAGTCCAAGCCACCAGCCGCACACAAACAGCCTGTGCTGCCTATGAGGAAAGAACCAAAGGAAGAAAGGAAGAACCTGAAGAAAGGGGCAGCCACTGCTAACAGAGCCAACAAACAGGTCTCCATCATGGGTTTTTTTCAGAAAAAATGAACTGGGTCTTTCTCTTGGTCTTCTTGGCAGCTTGGGAGTGTTTCTCTTTTTTGTGTGGCTTTCTGAAAGCTGCTGCGTTGGAGGAGAACAACATGCAATCTTCAGTTACGTAAGATATCTTGCTTACTGTGTAAGTAAGCCCTCTGGACTAGATTTTGTATCAGAGAAGAGTTTTATTTGTTACTGCAATAATTTCAATCATCTTTAAGCAGTGTGGGAATCACCAGCTAGAAGCAAAATCTAGAGGAACTCTCAAAAGACTGTTAATCTATTCACATGAAATTTTATTTTTTTAATATGACCTTTCACCTGTTCAGTGCTGAAGCCTGTTCCACGAGTGGTAGATGGACTAAATTAGGAGTTGAATTGTGGTGTTTTTTCCCCCCTTTTTTTACACCCCCAGCTCTCCAGATTGATCTAAATGTTCACATTGGTTAGAAGCTGTAATGTAGCAGGTCTTTAGGCATACACACAAATATTGAACATCTGCTTCAGCTTTAACTGAATGAAATGAACTTAATTTTCCCCCTAAGACTAGTAAATAGTTTTTGCTCTGCCTTTCATAATCTTTTTTTGGACAAAGCAGGGCATATAAAATTCTCTTACTCTTTTCTTCCTTGAACATATCCTCTGTAAATTGCTCAGAATGCCTAATTATAGACTGGGACACTGTTGGTGCTCTGTCTTTGCAAAAACATCTTTGAGGCTTCCCACACAATTGGCTCCAGTGTAATTTGGGGAAGGCTTTGCTGTTATTGGGAAAGCAACTCTATCTTTAACCTTGAAAGTTAATGAGTCAAAGGGAAGGGTGATTAGAGGGCAGTTCTGATAACACCAGTCAGGTATCTGCTATCGTTGTCCATGAAGAACTGCACGCTGCTTTCTGGTTTTGTAGGTTTTGGGTTGCCTGAAGTGTTTTTTACAGGCATAAACCAGACAACAGAAGAGTTGTTTTCTAGGACATCTCGTCATCTGCCTGCTGAAGGAAGTGTGTCACAGCGAATGGTCCTGAGGAACCAGTTATTGGAGATGAATAAAGCACTGCAGTCCCGTTAATCAGAAATGAGTCGTTGTTTTGGATGCCTTCTGGTTTTCTGGTGCTAAATTTGATAGATATATGGAAAAGGGCAGATTTTCCAGAGGATGGGTACTGAGCATTTCTGAAGCTTGGCCTGGTGAGGGCTCCCAAATGGGCAACTGATCATCAGTGGTTGTTTGAGTGGTGTTAGGCCAACGTATGTACAAATATGCATGTATGTACATATTGGTTTATAAAGTGTCTGTGGTTGGCAGAAAGATAGATGAAGTCTGAAGACTGTGACCAAGGAAGAAATGTCTTCAGGCACCCAGCTGAAAGTATTCTGACCTGTGGCCCATAAAAAGGCCAACGGAGTGTATTTATACAGTCGTTCTGACCAGGAGATCAGGTTGGTGACTCGACTTTTGCCCTAGGCAGCTTGCACCCTGAGCAGATGTGAGAGGATCTACTTAAAACCAGTGATCTCTCTGGATTTGTGCCCGTGCTTGTGTCCTGGCTGGGCAGGTTCGGCTGCTCACTGGCTGTTCAAGGGTGACCTCATAGCTCAGCGCTCTCCCCATGTAGCTCCTCAGGCGTGTTAAGAACTTAAACTCTGGACTTTATGAATTGGAGACTTACAGGAAAAATAATGGGAAGATGGGTGAGGGAAGGCAGAATTGGCACAGTCCTCGCAGACATCCAAACACAGAGCCTGCTGCACAAGGTAAAAAAGGTTTCATGCTCCCATGGTATGTTGGTGTGCCATGGGCAGCAGAGGTCCATGGGGAAAGAATGAACAACCTTGTTCTGACTTTTATGAAGAAAATGTAACTGTTCAGAAAAAATACTGCTGTAGTGTTTCTGTTTTTTCTTGGTGGGATTGGGGTTGTATTTTGAAAAGATAAGTAACAAGCCCCATTGAATACAGATTTTTCTTTTGTCCTTGTTATTCATTAAAAAATGTGCTACATCCTGATTTCTAGTGGTTGCTGTGACATTTGACTGCGTGGAAGAATAGCACCGGTGAAGTGAGTAAACAGTTCTTCCATCAAAACCAGGCCTGGAAGCATTAAACTGAGCATTTTAGGGCATCTGAAACGTGGGTGCGAATATCTCAAACTATCAGGATCTGTGTTGAATTGACCCCCTTGAGTCTTATTTCTATGGTAAATGTTGACAGGACATGGTGTCCTAGCGCTCTTGCATCTCACCTCTACCATGGTCTCGCTGGAGCCTGCTGCTCCACCCCAACTCCCTCTATAACCAGATCAACGTCATATGCAACTTCCTCAGGAAAATGACTTAATGTCTGAAGAAGCAGGACATAGGCGACCTTCAGACTTCCAAAAATCATGATCTAATACTCCCCACTCCTGCATTTCATGGGTTGCCAGCCCCAGGGGGGCCTCAGGTCCCTGGATGCCCCCTTGACAAGGCCAAAGCGTCCCCGAGCGCTGTGTGGGAGCAAGGAATGGGGCCGGGTCCCCCCAGCTGCTAGTTAAAAGGAGAAGGTTTCCTCTTGCTGTCACAGGCAGATGTCACCCGTTTGGCACTCGGTGGCACTGTGCAGCTCAGAGCCAGGCACCAGCTCTCGGAGCGAGGAATGCATCTCTTGCCTTGCAGTTGGCTCAAGACTCGGTATTGATGGTGCTCATGTGCCAAAACCTTGTCCTGGAGGTACAGAAATTGATAGAGAAATCTTTTAGGGATTTTCTCTTCCCCCTGCCTCTCCCACCCTCAGAAGAGACAGTGGGAGAGGATGTTTGTTCATTTAATATTCTCTGCTAAATAGTGCATTTTATTGTGTTTCTTTGCTCAAGCTCCCTGAAAGCCTTTTTTCAGATGGAGACCTTCAGCCTTGTTCTCCAGGTGGGTTGAGATGCTGGAAAAGTTGCACTGTCAGATACTCTGGGGTAAAACTATTGACACACCAAGCTCCTCTCGGACAAGATGCCTCTGAACCAGCGACTGCCTGTTCCCTGGTAAGGGGTTAGAAACGCTGCTCCTAGGGATGAAACATTCCCATCCCTTCTTCAGGAGACAGCTGAGCTGATTTACAACCTTCCTTCCCACGGGGCAGAGCCTGCTCGGAGGGGAAAAAAAAATCCCTCCGTGTTTCATGCTCCAGGGCTGCCTGGCCTTTATCTAATTAAAAAAACCAGAAGATGGATCCCAGGAAGCTCTGCTGGGTGCTAACCTAGGATAACAAAAAGGCGAGCAGCACCGCTGAGTGAGGCAGGAGGGTGTCCCAGCGGTGTGCGGGGAATTGTTTTGTTTTCCCAACAGGCGATGCCAGCTCAGCCGCAGATACCAGAGAGGAGAGCGTGGAGCAGCAGGGCCTTATAAGGAAGCAAAACACGGCTTGGTGAGGCCAAACACCGGCGGAGAGGAGAGCGGGCGCTTGCCAGGGCCGTACGTCAGCACCTCTCTTCTCCCTGGATATGGGGTATGTGCCACAGCACCCCAGGGTGCATACGAGGTGTGGGTGCTGCTGGGCTGGATTTGGGGCACTCCCTCCACATCATGTTGGGGTCCGCTTCGGTGGCAGCGGGTCACGGCATCCGCAGCCCTCGATGGTGAGATCCCTGTGGAAGTTTGATGGTGGCTCTTGCCCCATCTGTCCCTCCCAAGCGCTGGCCCATGTGGTGGCCATTTCAGCTGGGGAAGGATTTAAAAAAACAGTAAAATCAGTGGTTAAAACCGGCCCCACACGGTGTGATGCTGCTGGTTTTATCTCGCTTTGGTTTTTCCAGAGAGCTGAAGAGAAAAGGGGTTGTGCACATGGCATTGGGTAGACAAGATCCCATGTCTTTTCTGTTCTGCTCCCCTTCCGAAATCGGTCTGTCCCTGCTGGGGGAAGGGTTTCACCCATCCTCCCGTTGGAGCAATGCAACGTAGCCATAGCCAGCTGTGCTAGCATCCCCAGCCTGAGGAAGCTTCTGCTGAATTGGCCAATGACAGCTCCTTTGAGCCTTGGAAAAAGGCACTGGAGACACAGGGAGCTGGGAGAGCACTCTGGAAGAACTATCATTTCCAGCCCCTTAGTGCTCATGATCCTTTAAAGACCTAAAATATCCTTCCCATCGCCAAAAGCTGCCGATTCATGATCTGATAACTATACAAGCGTAAAGGCAGGTGGCTGAGATAATTCAGGGTTACAACTTGCTTCTACAGACACTATTTCAGCTATTTTGGTGGCTTCTTTTGATAAGATGGAGGTGGTTCTACTGATCCTACGTGACCGATGGGCAGGGAGTGGGTTGAAGGATGGGGTTAAATGCAGGGCAGTGGGGCTGAAGTCCAAATGAGTTTTGGACACTCCCCCCCCCCTAGAAGACTCTTAATCCTTGTCTCGGCTCCAAGTGTCACACCAGGGCAGGGCAGAGCAGTCAGTGCTGTCCCTGGACCAAGATGGCCATGCTGACTTCTGACAAGGTCCCGTCCATCACCCATCCCCAGTCTTTGACTATTTTAACTAAGGTTATGGGTGATTCTGCCCATGTTCATGTCCTCTGGCTGCAAGACATCAGAGATGCCAAGTTTTAGCAGAACTTCTTCCAGGGTTGCTGGTGCCATTATTTGATGTCTTCACCCCATGTCCTACCATGACCAGTACACAAATCGTGTGTCTTAATTCATGATTTGATTTTTTTTTTTTAAGACTTCCATATCTTAAACTGTATCTTCTACAGTGCTCAGAGGAGAGGGTTTGGCACCTGGAAGCTGCCTGGAGCATCCCAAAAGCTCCCAGCTTGGTAACCAGGGACAGCTCACCTGTGATAACCCTGAGGCTCTGCTCTAATTTTGGAGCTGGATCTCACATCAAAGCTGGCCCTGCTTTGGGGCTGGAGAACTTGAGCGGTCCCATCCAGCATCCACGAGTCTGGAAATTAAACTGGCAGCTGTGCAAAATCACGGCAACAACATTTAAGCCCTGACGTGGTGTTCTGTGAGGTGAGGCTCTTCCCTGGGGGGTGTCTGCTGGCATCGCTGCTCTGTTGGGCTGCAGTGTGGCCTGTTAGATGTTTGCAACAGAAAAAAGAGCAAATGGTGCCCAGGTGGGGCTGAGGGATGAGTACAAGGGCACAGCCACTAACAGAGCCAGCCCAAAGAGCATCACCAGGGCCTTCAGGGTGGTAGAGAGGACATGGGAGCAAAGCTGCAACATGCAAGGAGGAAAAGCATCTGGGGTATTTTGGAGACGTTTTTTCCACATTCTTCTCCTATGGTGGGTACCATGCGCAACAGCCAAGCGTCCCATCCCACTCACTGAGTCATGAGAGCACCAGGACCATGACGCTGGGGGAGAGAAGCCATTCTGCCTGGGTGCTGAGCATCCCTCCGGGGTGCTAAGCAACCCCCAACCTCAGTACGGAGCACCCTGGGGCCCTTGGGGCTGAGCACCTTTCCTCATGGCTCAGCATCACCCAGCCCTGATGCTGAACATCCCGCCTTGATGCTGAACATCTGAGATTACTGAGCATCCCACCTTGGCACCGAGCATCCTCCCTCGGGGCAGAGCATCCCCACTGGCGCTGAGCCCTGCAGCCCTTTTATGTGACCCTGCATCTCCTTGCAGCTACGTTGATGGCTCATGGTGGCCCATGATGTCCCCGTCCCCACGAGCATCCTCGGAGCTGTGGCTCCCGCACCGCCCAGCACGTCCCAGCGCTTGTTTACTCCTCACGTCCCACCGTGTCGCTTCACCCCAGCGCTTCCTGGGCTGGTGTCTGAAAATAGATATTTTTAACCTTTTAAAAATAGAAAGTCTCGCAGAACAGCAGCTCCTGTTTTTCCATTCCCTTCTCATTTCATCTTACGGCAAAGGAACCTGAGCCGGCTGCGCCGGGGGTGACGAGAGCCCAGCCCCGTAAACAGGCTCCTGCAAAACGGGCGCTGGGGAAAACACATGTGCGTCTTGAGAACGAAAAGAAAGGAAAAAAGAGAAGAAAAAAAAATCAATAGAAAGGCCGTCCACCTTTCGCACGGAGCCTTATTTGGTATTTTCATGAAAAGTTATATCTTCACACTGTAAAAAGTGCCACTTATTACTCATGCTTTACTAGGTAAGTGTATTTTCCTTGGCATCAAGTGCATTGGGTTTTTTTTTTTTCTTCACTACTCCCGTACAAACTATTTCGAAGGTCTCATTAGTTTCTCCATCAGAACTGGCGCTTTTTGCCGCTGTCTGGAGGACCGGTCTATTAAACCCGAGACAGAACTGCTGTTTGTTCGGTAAATATTAGGCTTGACTTCGCGGGACCGTAAAATTACAGTGCGGGTGTCCCGTGACGGCGCGCACAGGGCAGCCTTTCAGCCCCGGTAAGCGGCCGCTCCAGTGCTGACTGCTGCGTGGACATGGATGTCACCCCATCCATAGATGTATGGATGTCACCCCATCCCCATGGCACTGCTTGTGCACAGGCATCACCCATCTCGTGGTCCATCCCATGTATGGGTGTCACCATCGCCATGCACACACAGTTGTCACCTTGTCCCCTCGGTCACAACATACACATGGATGTCACTCTGTCCCCACGTCGCTAGTGCGTGGACATCACCTCATCCCACAGTCACTTGTCACCCCCATCCCCTCCGTCACTATGTATGTGTAGATGTCACCCTATCTACATGGTCCTTGCAGAGGGTGGACAGTGCCCTGTCCCCATGTCACTGCTCATGCATGGACAGCACACTGTGACCACTATGCACACAATGGACGTCACCCCATCCCACAGCCACCACGTACGCACGTGGTCACCATACACACCATGATGTCAACCTGTCCCCAGCATCGCTGTGCGCACACATGCACGTCACCTTCTCCCGGGGTCCCTGCACGCACATGGACATGACCTTGTCCCACAGTGTCTGTATGTGCATAGATGTCACCTTGCCTCCATGGTCACTAGGTACACACAGATGTCACCTTGTCCCAGGGTCCCTGCACACACATGGACATCACTTTGTCCCCAGCGTCGCTACCTACGTGTGGACATCACCCTGTCCCCGTAGCCACCGCATGCACATGGACATCACCTTGTCCCAAGGTCCATGCACACATATAGATGTCAGTTTGTCCCCACGGTCACTACGTGCCCATGGGTGTCACCTTGTCGCAGGGTCCCTGCAACACACATGGACATCACCTTGTCCCAAGGTCCCTGCAACACACGTGGACCTCACCCTGTCCCCAATGTCCAGATGTCACCTTGTCCCCATGGTCACTACATGCACACAGATGTCATTTTATCCCAAGGTCCCCACGCGCACACACGGACAACACCCTCCACCACCCCCACCCCCCCCTTTCAAGAACCACGCACCCCTCCTGTCCCACCATGGGGACAAGGAGCAGCAGAAAGACCTCCCGGCCAGCCCCGTGTCCGTCCTGCCGGCCGCCTCCGCCGCCCCACGGCCGCCTGGCCTCGGGCCCGGGGCTCGGCGCGAGCCGCGGTTCCCAGCCGCTCTAAAAGCCAGCTTTGTGTTTTACAGCCAGGCCCTCGCTTGGCATACGATTTTAATTAGAGTCTGGTTACACGGCTCGGCAGATGTGGAATGTATTTCTTAGCCCAGGTGGAATAAATCTATTGCCATAAAAACCAACCCCCCTGTTATTAAATTCTCCCTTCTAAATAGCCCAGTATTGAGATGCACAGCCCCCCCGGCCCCCCGCCCACACCCCCTCAATGCAAACCCTTCTCTAAGTGCTTAATGAGCTTTAATTTTATTATATTCCCCGGCTGTATGAAACAGGCTTCTGGTCCTGGTGCAGGTTCCCGGCTACCGGCCCTGCTGTGAGAGGGGGTGCAGGCTGCAGCGGAGGACCCCGGCTCGGGGCACCCGTCAGCCCCACGGCCGGGGATGGTTTTGGGGGGGGCTGGCACGAGGGTGTCCCCCTGCCCTGCACCCAGAAGGGGATGCTTGAGGCTGGGGATGGCAGAGCCCAGCGTCAGAAGCTGATGGACCGTCGTGTTATCCTCAGTGACGGGGATGCTCGTAGGGACTGGTGTGTTGTGTGTCCCCCCCCCCAGTTTGGAGACCTGTGGCTGATGGAAGGGGGTCCAGGGACTGGCTGCGAGGTCCCAGCCACCCCAGGGACATCCCTGCTCTTCCCAGGTCCCCTCTGGTGCACGGAATGGCCATGAATGTGTCCCTGGGGCTGAGCCCCATCCCCACACCAAGGCCCTTGAAACACCCCAGTGTGGACAGCGATGTGGGCAGAGCCACTCGGGGAGACCTGCCATCCCCCCCAAATTCGGGATCTCAGCCCTTCACCCGCTCTAATCCCCCTGAATCCCAGCCTCGGTTCCCAACAGCGACTCCAATGTCTCCAGGCCACCCTCCCTGCCAAGCCATCCCCAAGGAAGGGGGCACAGCCCGCGGACAGGGTGCCCGGTGCGGCCGTTGCTGGTCCAGCTCCCTCCTTGTCCTTCGCCACGGGCACGAGCCAGATGCCAGGAATTAACTCGCAGGGATGTTATCAGAACTCCAGCAGCGAAACAACCGCCCCATGCTCCCAGCCTCACCCTCATCCCAGGAATTGGGCTGAAACGGGATGCTACACCTGCCGGGGGATGCTGGGGTGCAATGGAGCTGGGACACAGCATCCCACCCTGGGGAATTAAGTCTTCTTCACCTCCCTCCGTGTTGTGCCAGGGGGTTGTTTGCAGGTTTTGGGGAGTTGTTTCCATGGATTTGGGGGCTGCACCCAGCCCCCAGTGACACTCACTGACACCCCCTGGCATGGCACACCAGCCCATAACCAGCACGGCACCCGCTCACCTGCTAAATTTGGGGTCTCAAAGACTTTTGACCTGTTTATCCAAGAGCAGATCTGACCCTCCTCCTCCTCCACTTACTCATCATCATCCTCCTTCTCCTCCTCCATCGCTGCTCCTGCTCCAGGTCCTGCTCACCCACCACCACAATGTCTTCTGCTAGGGCAGCCATCCTCACTGTACATTTAAATGATAATATTCAAATAATAAGATTATTCTTATAATGATGGATTTCTGGCATTCCTCTCATCCCACATGGCCACACGCAAGCCCAAGGGACCGCATCTCTGCAGCCCTTTACTCGCACTCACCATGTTCCTTGGTGCTCAGCACAAGGCTTTGTTTCTGAAAGAAATTTAGGACTAAATTTGGGTGGGATGGGACCTGGCTGAGCTGGCAGAGGTGCTGCAAAGGAGCCCAACAACATCACTGTCAGCCACTCCTATCCTTATATCCCAGGGATACCTGCTGTAGGGGTGTCCCTATCACCCCATATTGCCTCAGTTTTAGCCGTGAGGATGCTACCACTAGATGATGTCAAAAGCTTTGCTAAAATCCCAGCGTATCCCATCCAGTGGCTCACGTGTCTGCACGCTCCTTTCCAGTGGGCTAAGCAGTGCCATGGCCAGTGCTTGGCAACTTCAAAATTCACTGCAGGGAGGGGGGAAAAAAAAAAGACCAAGCAGCAGCATCTTCTCCCCAAGATCCCACCTCTCCCAGCAGGGACCACGGACTGGATAGCAGGGCAGACTCTGCCCTGCTGGCATCAAAGCAAGGGCTGGAGAGCTTCTTGAACCATCACAACACTCTGTTGGGCCTCTAAAAAAGCTCTAGGATGTCTAAAAAAATCAGAGGAGAGAGGGAAGAAGAGGAGGACATGGGAGAGGAGCATGTGCAGAGTCACAGGGCACCCTGGCCCTGCTGAGTCCATCCCATGGGAACACCAGGATGTCATTTCCCAAAAATCTTCCACTGACATACCCCACTGCACCATCCCAAACCAAGATGTTTGAAAAACAAAATTCCAGGGTTTTTTCTGGTTGCAAGAGATGCCTCCTCCCTCCCCTTACCTTGGTGTAAAGGGAATAAAACCACAGGCTCTGTGAAAAGCAAAGCCTGAGCCCTCCCCACCAATTCCCGGCTGGGAGACTTGGCGCTGGGCTCACCCATAAGTTTTCCCCCAGCTGGCCTCTCTTCTGGCCTGCTGGCTGGTATTTTGCAATCGCTTTTGTGCCAAGGAGCTGCGGATGACGTTATCCCTCTTCCCCAGACCAGGTGTAGGGAGCATGGCTGCTCCCCGCTGGTGCAAAACTTCCCGGAGGAGAAGGGACCATCCCCACCGGGAACAGGGACCCTGGGGCTCATAAGAACATCACCCAAGGCTTGCTTTGGAGCCCCACACAAAGATTGGGCTACTCTACTGCTGGTCTCACCAAAAAGAAAGAGCAATTGGCTACAACCGAGCTATGGCTGCAAGTCCCAGCTCCCACCACTTCTCCATGTGCAGCCCATCATCTGTCTTCTCCTAGGAGATGCAACATGACCCCAAGGGGCACCAAGTCCCTTGGAAGCCAGCTGGCAGCCAAGTCAACCCAGACATCCCCATCCCAACCAGCTAACATGCTGCCTGGCCAAGGAAGAGAGGTAAAACTCAAGATTTAGGTCATGGGAAAATGATTCCTCCAAGGCAATGACCATCTAGAAAGGGTTAAATTGCCATTTCAAAGACAAAACCTCTCTCAAAATCCTTTTGGATGCATAGGGTTAAACCCTGGCCATGCCAATGTGAAGGACAAAACTCCCTCTGATTCCAGCATGCCCCGACTTTCACCAAGATGCTCAGGCTTGCGGGGCAGGTTCAAGGGCAAGAGGCACCCAAATGCCTTTAGGGATCTGGTTGTCTTGGGCCAACAGTTGCTGAGACTGTCCTGGAAGTCCAGAGCCAGTCATACAATCTAGTGCTTGTTAGTAGATCAACATTGTCTGGAGAGCTCGTTCTGGTAATTTGGGGTATCTATCACAGGCTGGTGGTTGTTTAGATGAAGAGCCAAATTATATTCACCTCTAAAGGACCTTTTTTGTTGGTTTTGGTAATTCACATTCAGCTTCAAATGCCAGTAATCCATCTTGGGAAGTCAACAAAGTAATTTGCAGTTTTCCCCTGGAAACCTCTTGGCCCAGGTAGCAATTGCTAATAGCCACATCATGTATTGATGCAGCTATCATCACGCATTGAAAGCCTTTGCCTGTTGTGTAACTGGGTCTTCCTGACTTCTAAGGAAGGTCATCGAGGGAAGAACGATGTGCAGCTCTCCTCCATGTCACATCTGGGCTGCTACGTCAGTAGGCTCCAGATTCCCTCGCTCCGCCGAGGAGGAGAAGGAGCCTGCGCCGGTGTCTGCGTAACTTCTCGGGACGTGCTAAAAGCAGCCTGGAAGGGGATCAATGTTTCCATCCATTATTTACTGCCAATACTCCTGCCACAGAATGGGAGCCGGCAGCCTGATGGGGTTTGGAGGAACCTCAGCGGGTCCCTCTGCAGCCTCCTGCCAAACCCCACTTGCAAACTGCTGGTTTGGGCAGCCCACCCGTTTGCCCACTGCAAACTGCAGCCTGGAGCACTCGGCAGCAAGGAAAAGCCAGCCATTGAGACAGGCAGGAAAAAAAAAAAAAAAAAAAACCCTAAATTTGGCCACTAACATGGTAGGTGGTGGTGGTGATGGACACTGGTGGGGGACACTTGCCTACATTTCCCATCTAGATAGGTTTCTTGGAGACCTGCCTGTCCATCCCAGTCTGGAGCTGAGGGTTTAATATCTTGTGGTTACCTTTGTTTGGACAAACACCTGGAGGTCAGAGGACTGGTTGCTGAGGTTGTCCTGGAGTTTAGCCCCTCCTGCAGCCCCGATCCATCCCACCACAGCCATCGCTGAGGGAATAATCACCCTGGGTCTCCAGCACCCAGTGGCTGTGCAGCCCGACGTGGGAGAGGCGTGGAGACAGGCAAGAAAGAGCTCCCAACCATGGGATTGGGCTCTCAGGACCTTCCTCCCCTGGGATGAAAGCTGGGCTTGCGGTTGGGGCTGGGACCAGGCAATGGGTTCCCACCTGACAGGAGACAGTACGCAAGCCCATGGTGACATGTCCAGCTTTCTCCAAGCAGGACCAAGTCCTGGAGGGCAATCAGACTGGATCCTTCCTAAAATGTGGGTCTTCATGCCATGTAAAAATGAAAGATGCCTGGCATAGCAGCAACAGGACCAACTGATGAAAAAGATCTCCCACCCAGTCCTCAGCAGTCATTGCACCACTTGGTGGGAACCCCACGCCAAGAGCACAGCCTGGTCCAACCCCTAGCAGTGCTTGGGAGAACAATCGCTGAGCACAACCATCAAGAAACATCTCATTTTCTGTTGTAAACCGGGATCACAGATGCCATTCGGTGGTGGAGGCACCCCTTCCCAGCGCAAGCAGAACTCCTGCTGATACGGATTGCTCACACACACGCATCCTTAGCTTGGCCGGTCTCTTAAAAGATGGTCACTGGGCCCCAGGGATGCGTGTCCAGGCATGAGGATGGAGGAAAGGTGCTGGGACGCCAAGAGAAGAGCGTTTGGGGACTGTAGAAGACAATGTTGAGCGGATGGACCGATGGTGGGTAAAGGGAGGGATGAAGGGGTCTGGGGAGGTGCAAGCATGTGAAAATAAAGGGATAAGGGGATAAATGGACCAGTTCTGTCCAAGCAGGTGGATGGTCACCACACTTGTCCCCAGTCAGCGCAGTTTGTCTCATTTATTAGACTCCATTTCCTCATCAAGCTCCATTTCTAACTGGTTTCCTCATGAAGGGGCTCTCTCTTGTGTGTGCACGTGTGTTTGGGGGTCTAGGTGCCAACAACACAGTCAGACCACAGGTGACAGCCGGGTGTTGGAGAAGCTGTCAGGCTGGGACTGATACTGGAGAGACTGCGGGGCTGTGAGTTGGGACTGGTGGGACTGGAAGGTCCAAGCCAGCTACTGGAGAGACCGTGGGACCTGGAGGTGGGCTGCTGGGAAGGCGGTGCAGGGTGTACATGGGCTACTAGATGTGGCATCTCCTAACTTACACAACATGGGGAGCCTCATTTCTCAGGTGGCTACACAGGGATGGACTATATGTGACTGTCCTGAATTTCCAGCAGGCTCTGAGCCCCTCTTGGGGCAACTTTGGACACGGTGATCAGCCACTTGCCCTTAAAGATCAACAGTGCTCTCCACTGCCTTCCCAACTTGGGGAAGCCCAACTTGGCAAACCTTCATATCCATCTTTCAGCACGCAGAAGAAACTGCCCAATCTCCAGAGGGGTCCAAGTCCTTCTGAGCAGCAGCAGAGACCTCTGCAAACCCCAGCCCTTCCATGGGGATGGCTCAAGCTTCACCTGCTCAAACTCAACCCCCAAAGCTTGAAGAGGAGCATGTCCAGGGCAGAACTCTTTGTTATTTGGATGTGTGGCCAAGCTCTTCTCCCCTGCTCCTTCCAAGGCCACCACCTTGCCATGTGGGGACACCAAACCACAGCTCAGAGGGCCATGGTGAGCTACAGGGTGATGTTTGCTCCGCAGTCCCTCTCCCTGTGTCTAATGGGTCGATCAGGATTATTTTCAT
>JANZLQ010000027.1:25325847-25342166 GCA_026212715.1 Elanus axillaris | reverse complement strand
GGGGGGTCCGGGCCAAGCAATCCTTCTTACTTCATTTTCAACTGTTTTCAAAGCCCCTGATCAGACGACCCAGATGGTGCTAAATGACCATGAACAACCTTTAAACAGTGCGTTATTGTTGTGCTCATTGAGTTAGATAATTGTGATGGGCCTGAACTAATTAATTTCTACCCCAAAAAAAAGCACTGAATCATGGTCTTTTGGCAATGCTGGTGAGAAGGACTCGTAAGCAGTTTCCTTTGGATTTATCCAGCCCTCACAAACAGGACTCTCTGCTGGGGGCTGTGTGCTCCCATGGGCAAAAAATAGGAGAGCAAGAAATACCACCCTGGTACGCCAGAGAGGGCAGCTGAAGGCGGCATGAGCAGCTCTCCCGCATCCCACGGAGCAGGAGGACCATGGGATGCTCCACCTGGTCCTTCGTACCATTGGTCTGTCCTTCCTCCTCTTTGGAAACCCTGTGTTTAGGGATGGCCACGTAATAAGTACAGGGCAGAGAGGCCAAAGCATCGTGCTGGAGGAAAGGGCCCCTGGGGCTGTGGCCGTGCTGTGCCGGTTACAGTTCCTCCACCTCCCATCCCCACTTCGGCTCCAGACCCGCCAGCCGCGGTCTCTGAGGATTTCCCTGTTTTTCTCATCACCCCTTTCTCGGCACCCGTCTTCCAGGCAGCCGGGGGCTTTTTCCAGTGTCCGGATAGTTCTGACTTGCTGGCAAAGCTTTACTCTGCAGGGATATTTTTGTTTCCCAGTTTTGGGGATGTCAAGCTTTGACAAAGCTAGAGGCAGGGAAATGCGATCTCGTTTCCCCAGCAGCTTGGACAACCCACCAGATTAGGTACATCCTGAGCTGCTCCAGCGTCCAAAAAGGTGCAGAAACAGGAGAAAAGAGTGATTACAGACACATTCGATGTGAGAAGAGACAGGAAATATTAGGACTGTTTAGTCTGGAGAGGAGACAGGTCCGCGGTGGCACGAGAACAGCCTGTGAGCCGTGCAGCACCGACGATCCTCTGGTTTCTCCATTTCTCATTGCCGAAAAAGAAAGGGATGTGCAGAGAGCTGATGCGGGGGAAACACTTGTGCTGCGTGGTGTGCGGGTCTCTACGGAGAGCTGCAAGCACCGCTTTAAAAGAAATCCCCCCCCTTTGGGGAGAAATCCCCCCCTTTGGCTGGGGGAAGGTGATATGAGAACATACATCCCAATTCATTGGGAGATGCTTCATCTATGAGCCAGGAATTTAAACCATCTCCAGAGCTGTGGGCTTCATACGGGACTTTCAGGGCAGCACCAAACCCAGCAAAACCTTCTTTTGTGTGACTTAATTTCCCCATGGCAGAGCCCCAACAGTGCAGTGACACCCCAAACTGAGCGGTGCACATCACCAGCACCAGCTCTCCCATCTTGCCCGGTGGGGAACGGGGCTCCAGTGAACGTAGCCGAGAGGTATTGGCTTCCCCTCCGCTCCTGAGCTGCCTGCGGGGAAGGGGGGTTTCATGCAGATTAAGGTGAAAGTAGATATTTTGCATGACTGAAAATCCAATGCAATGGAAAACAGCAGGAGCCAAGGAAGTGAGTGTAGCTGGCAATTATATGGACATATAGTTTAGAGAAGTGTTTTGACTAACCTGATAATAGAGCATGAAATAGCATGGCTCTGACGTAAAAAAACCCTAAGACCCCAGAGGTAGAGCCAAGATTTCCGATGGTGACTTGCCATCCGTCCCGGAGCACACAGCCACAGGGTAATTCAGGTTGGACGGGACCCCAGGAGGTCCCTGGTCCAATCTCCAGCTCCAAGCAGGGATAGCTTTGAAGTTACATCAGGTTGCTCAGGGTTGTGTCCAGGCAAGGGCTGAGTTTCTCCAAGGATGGGATGCCCCTCCTTCCCTTGGTCCCTGTTCCAGCTTTTGATCAGCCTGAAGGGGAAAGCTTTTTTGGCTTAACTTCCATTTGGACTGGGTCCAGCCTGTCGCTGCCTGCCTGGTACTGGGGACCCCAATTGGACGCAAGTGCCCAAACGGTCTCTGCAGAGACCAAAGGTGTCTCAGCACAGGTTGCACCAGCCATGGGGTATCCGTTGCACTTGTTGCACTTATTGCACACAAACCAGATCACAGCAAGAGGAGAGAGGGGGTGCAAGAGAGCTGGCAGGAGATACAAGTCCCATAGAAGAAGCAGCAGAAGAGATGGGTCCTGCAGAAGAAGCAGCAGGAGATATGGGTCCTGCAGAAGCTGCGGCAGCATGCAAACAAATGATGATGTCTTCTCCCTGAGTGTTGAGAAGGGAGGGTGGTGAGAGGACACCTGCCCCAGCCAGGGATGCTGCATTAAACATCCCTGTGTGTCGCTGTTGCCCCATGGAGCCAAATCCCTTCCAAAGGGAGAAACGCTGCCGTGGGTCCAATTGCACGGATGCACCTGCAAACACCCCGAGTTGCCCACAGCGAGTTCAACCCAGCAGTTGCTCAGAATTACTCGCATTTTAACCCACGTGCAAAATGCCGGCAAGAGGCTAGGCAAACGAAGGCAGGGTGGCAAAACCCATCGATGCCACCTCAGCCCTCCTGCAAGAGCCCTTCTCCTTGCAGGGCTGGGCATGCTGATGTCCCCCTCCCCTCCTGGCTCAGGCCAGGGCTGGTGTCTGGGTCCATACCAGGTTCTCTTGGACAGGACATTTGGAGCCCCAAAGCTCTCAGTGTCATACAAGCTGCATTTTGGTGTTTTCTCTGAGTATTTTTGCTTTCAAGACATCAGGCAACCTCTATGTGACAGCATCAGGACCCGTGCTGCTCCTGCAGCTCGGTGGTGCCACCAGCGGGTGCTGGCTTTCTGCTCAAAGGTTTTATCCACATCAGCAAAGGTCAGAGCTGGCTGAAACTCCTGGTCATGCTCTGTGGCTACGTCAAGAGAAACATGGGGAAGGCAGTCCAGAGCAGGAGGATATCAGCCAGGTTACGCAGGGAGGTCTCGGAGAGCTCCACCTTTCCCAAACCTTGCATCATCTCTGCAACCACAAGCGGAGGCTTCTCCTTGCTCATGGATGTGCAAACACAGTCAGGAGCGCAACGTTTTTCTCCCAACCCTTGAACAGATCAGAAATGAGTCACGACCAGCACAACTGGGCAATGACAGGGCTGCAAACCCTCTTAAGAAGCTGTAAGGAAGGTGGCCCAGCTGTGGAGAAAGACTACAAACCCTTCGGAGAAAGCCCAGCCCCGCTCTGCAAACTCAGTGTCGCAAGCGATGAAAGGTCCCACGGTGCTGTGGCAGCTCTGCCCCCAAATCAACCCTGTCTTCACGGCTCGGGGTGGGAACGGGGTGATTCCTGCGGAGGCAAACGGACGCAGGGAGGAGGAGCGGGGCGAGGGAGGTGATGCCACCGACCGCGAAATGTTGGCTTCTGATCTGTGGCTGCTGATCCAATTAAAAGGGTTAATCCCCAGAGGTGCCCCCCCCCCCCCCGTGGGGAAAGCAGCCTCTAAGAGGTCCCCCGCAGGGAGGTATGGTCATTAGGGCAAGCTCCTGGGATGGACGGGTCTGGCGTATCACTGACACGATGGCAGGAGATAACCCACCGCTTGCAGCCCCGTCCAGCCCCACAGCAAGTCCCTCTGCCCTTCCTTGGCCACACGTCACCAGGCAGCGCGATGTGCGGAGCCCCACGTGTCCCCAGCGCTCCGCTGGGATTTTTTTTTTTTTTTTACAGTCCTGGGAGAAATGAAGGTCTCCGACACTGGCCAGCATTCAGGGTAAACCAAGCTAAAGCTGGTGTCTTCTTCCTCCCATGCCATTGCAGGGAAGGAAAAGCCAGAGGGCCCAAAATGTTATGGATGGGGAAGGATGGATGGATGAGGAAGGATGGAAGGATGGATGCATGGAAGGATGGATGGATAAATGAATGGAGGGATGCATGGAAGGATGGATGGATAAATGAATGGAGGGATGCATGGAAGGATGGATGGATGGATGAATGAATGGATGGATGGATGGATGGATGGGGACGGATGGATGGTGAAGGGTGAGGAACCAACCTAAGAAACCCGTGGTTGCAGCTCTGCCATCTGAAGGGAGAGCTGAGCCCACCCCTCATGTCCCTGTTGGCTCAGGGACCATTTCGGATGGGCAAGAGCCCTTCCTGCCTCTCCACAGAGAGCAGAGGGGAGGCTTTTGGGTCTCCTCGGGTGGAGACAAGCTGTTCTGTGCCATCCGTGGCTGCGTCCCTTGGACAGCAGACACCGGTGCTGCTCCAGGACCAGTGCAAGGCGAGATGCCTCCGGGCTTATTCCTCCAACCAAACCAGCAAAAATCCGTGTAGTCCTGGTTTTCTCTGCCAGGAGCCAGCAGCTGAGAGAGAGATACAGCACTTGGCTCCTGCCTAACTGGAGCTCGCCCCTTTGGTCTGTGTTGCTGCAATGAGTGAGGGGGGAACAGCAGCCAAGGTGAAAATGTTTTACTGTTCAATATAAAATTTATGGGGTGCCTTTTATGACAGCGTCCCAAAGCAGGGCTGCAGTAAAGGGATAACTAAAAGGCAGCAGAAAGCCTGACTGGCAACAACAGAGAGCTGGCAGTGGCGTAACGCCTGATGGCAGGGAAGAAGCTGACACCAGAGAGGATGAGATGCTGCTCGGAGGCAGCCGGGGCCAGCGGGTGCAATGGGTCTGGGAGATAAAAGAAGTTATGGGGGGGTGGGACAGTCACATCGTGCAAATGGCATCTTTGGAGACTTCCACGTCTTCCTTTTGTGGTGGGTAAGCTCAGCACCAAACCCTCTCTGCTAGGACCAACCTCAGTGCAAGGACGATGGCAGCAGCAGCAGGAGCGGTCCACCTCGGAACATCTGCAGCAGGGCGATGCCACCCGTGTTTCCCAAGAAAGGACCAGGCAGCAGCAGCATCTCTTGTTGGGAAGCTCCTTGGGATGAGACCGCTTCTCCATCTCCATCTTGCATCTCTGTGAAGCCTCTCTCCGAAGAAACTCCTTCTTGCATATCACTGTTAATCTCCAAATCGCCCTGCCCAAGGTAAACCTCAGCCAGGCGTCCAGGGCGATGCAGCGCTGACAGCGCTGATGCAGCTCTGCGGTTGCTTCAAATACGCTTTTTAGTCGAAATCTAATGCACCACGCTCTGGGTAGAGATTACTCAGTGAAGGACAGCGGCCGACACCATCCACCACCCTCCTGGAGATGGGAGAGGAGCTCTGTGTGCATGGCACTCAGCTGATTTGCACTCTCCTGCCTGTGTCTGGGCTCAGTATAACCTATATGGGCTCAGTATAACTTATACTGGGCTCGGTATCTATACTGGGCTCAGTAACCTATAGATACCTGCAGGAAACCTCATCTGGGCCAGGCGGTGTAGGGTTTGTGACGGTTTTCTCCGGACCGTCCTTAGGAACCCAGCCGGCCAGCTTCATTGCGAATGCCTGCTGATTCTGGTAAATGAATGTAAATTGGGCGTCAGCTCTGCTTCAATTAGAGTATACAAGAGCGAGTTAATTAGGCTGACGAGTGAGGGGTCAGGCTCTTCCCCGGGGAACTGCAGCTACAGTCATGCAGGTAGCTTCGCCCCTCTCCTTTTGTCCCACACCACGGGGGACACCCCCAATTCCCAAAGCATCACTGGGTTTTTTTCCTGGTTATATTTAACCAGATCGGCCCTGTCGCCTGGATCATTGCACGGCTCCGGCGAGCGGCGCAGGGTCGGTGCCCACCGGCTGCTCCGACTATCCCCAGTTGTTCCTTGCTCCAGGTCCGCTGGAGCTGCGGACGCTTTGCTCTCTGGCTTCTCTGTCCTTTGGCCGCACACAGACCTGGTTTCCATCCACATCCCGAGCCCGTGGCAGCAACCGCTGTTTTTTGGGAGCATAACGAAGAGAGAAGGGGAAGGCACGGCCGTCCCTGGGGTGGGAGCTGCTCGCATTGATCCTTTTATAGCCCCATGTGAGCAGTTGCCTGTCCAAAAGAGAGCACCTGCACTCACTTAGCAGCTTGCTTGGGCACACATCCAGCACTCCAGGACCTCCCATTTCCCGGCCCGGCTTTGCCCCCAGCCTTCGTGTGACCCCCCGGCACCCACTGCCAGCCCCGAGCTCTGTTTTCAGCCCCAAACTGGCTGTGGACCATAAGCGAGTGGGGTGGGATGATCCCCTGCTGATGAGTAAAGCATCCGTGGGATGCTGTCTGCATGCCTCAATCCTGCATCCCAACCCTGAGGACGTTGCTGGAGTGATGCAAGGGGATCAAAACCCACCGGGATGGGAGTCCCACCCCACCAGGACAGGGGTCCCAACAGAGCCCCCCAGGTCATAGCACAGACCCTATGGGGAAAGGAGAGCCAGCACAGGAGGCTGAATCAAGAAGACGCTTTAATCAGATTTATCGGACAGATCTGGATCTCCAAATAAATAGATTTATCAAAACAGAATAAAACAAGAAACCAGGGATAAATACATGTATCAAAACAACCTGAAAATCCCCCAAAGCTATTTCCAGACAGGGGGAGGGTGATGCTGCTGCATGCCCTCCTCCCCACGCTGCAGAAATGGTCCTGTTCACCCTTTGGGAGATGCCCCTCCTGTGAATACAGCCCAGTAGATATTATGTAGGATATATATAAATATATAGCACAATAACATGCTTAGTAGCGACCTTAGTGCAGTGTTCGGGGTCTCAGACCCTGTCAGCAGGTGGGTCCTCCCAAAAACTACATCTTCAAGTGACCTGCAAAGAAGGGAAAAGAATCCTCCCAGCTGAAACAGAGGAGAAAAGTCCCAAGATTTTTCAAGAAATGCCCTTTGGAGGGTATTCAGCCAAAGAAACCCTTTGCAGATCACAGGGGCTCCAAGAAAAGAAATAAGGATGATTTTTCTCTCCTTGCAGGTCATCTTTATGCCAGCGGTTAGTAAAAAGCATGGTCACGTTCTGCTTTACTGCTAGCTCCTGGTGCTCTTCAGAAATGCCGGGGTGTCAGGGATGTATCCCACCTCTTCACGTCACACCAGGTCTCACATCTCTGCCGCCTTTCCCTCCTCCCTCTGCACACCCGACATCTTCGGCAGCAGGAGACAACGGCCGGCCTCTTGCACTCTCCCAATGGAGAGAGGCACCTCCACGGCTGTGGCTTCAACACGGTTCAGTTTGGTTTGTTTGCTGGAGTTTCTGTAATTTACACTAGTGTATCCTTTATTGCTGTGCCAGTCTATTTAATAATGCAACTTTTTTTTCATATATATGTGTATGTGTGTATGCGTGTGTGTGTGTAGATAAATCGATAGCTAGGTTAAAGTTTTTTTCTTTACAAGTTCTTTGTTTCTTTCTCTGGGCTCTCTGTCATCCTCAGCTCTGATGTCTGGGCTCGGAAGATGTTCCAGTGACCTGGATGAGCAGAGATGGACGCTCATTAGCAACAACCCTTGGAGCAGGAAAACACAATTTACCCCACGCGTAGCACCCTCCCCACTGGAGGACCCACAAGGACCATGCTGGGAGAGAGGTCTACCCGCAACGCTGGCCATGGCCAGAGCAGCTCATCAGTGGGCCCGTAATCCAGTCCTAGGCTTTGCCATCTTGCGATTAAAATGGTATTTGAGGTCAAGAGGGGCCCTATATACCTCTTGCAATGCAATTAACAGCACAATCAACAGCATTTCCAATGCTTTTCCTGGAAACCACTCGCACGCTCTTAAAAGAAAAGGAGCTCAGTCTGAAACAGGGATAAATCCCCCTCTCTGCCTCCTCAAAGGATGCTTTAACGTGAGCGGTTAGGGCCATGCCCTCCCCGGCATGTCTGGGATTCGTGCTGACTCTCTGCCTCTCAGGGGGAAGAAGCATTTTGCTTGTCCTCTCATCACCAGAAAGCCAAAATTCACGTTTCGTGGGCCATGGGCAGGTATGCTTCTCTCCTCCCTTCTGTCAGCCCCATTTCTTAGGGTGAGTTGCTCAAAACCCCCACATTTATACCCATTTTTCTGCTGCTGCCCCAGCCTTGGCTCTTCATGCAGGGCTGTGCAACCACCTACGGCGGGGGAAGATCCTGCTGCAGAAGGAGAAGAATCCCCCCCCCGATCCCCCCCCCAGCCTCACCGGTGAGCTGCAGGCTCCCTGCAAAGCCAATGCACTGGAGGGGAGCTGGGCAAGACCCCAAAAATGGGCCCAAAGCTCCCCAACCCCTCTCCGTGCCCCCCCAAAACGTCACCATCTCCATACATGTAGAGGTGGCTGGAGATGAATTCCCTCTAGGTGGTCACTTCCCCCACAATCCCAGCAAGGATTATGCAGCCCTAATGTCGTTATCCCTGGGGCGGGGGGCATATTTTCTGGCTGTGTTTATCTCCTGTTGTGAAGAAATCACCGGCCAGTGCTTTCCTAGAACTTGCGGCAACGGCAGAGGGATGGTTTCACAACAGGGTTATTTGTCAGGGGAAACTGAGGCAAGAAGGAGGGGGCATGTGCCAGAGACCCCACCAGGGTGTGAAGCCCAACTGGGGAGCAGGGACTCAAAAATCCCCCAGGGTTTGGTCAAGAGATGTTGTCTCGAACGGATTGGAGGTGAAAACAAATCTCCACCCTCCCTGGGGCACTGGATGTGCTGGTATGCACTGGGCAGCAGAGCTGTTCCCGGCTGACCCGATGACCCGCGGGTGCCGGACAATACGGGAATGGCTCCGATCCGAACCTAACCCATTAAACTCTAACCCAGCCCAGGCAAAGAGGCAGCCAGCGGGAAATAGCACGGCAGTTTCACTCTGCACAGGCACTCTCGGCATGTGCACTGGCATTCCTGCTTTTTGTAACATTTACGCACATCCAAGAACATTAAGAATGATTTTTTAAAAAATATTTCAAGAGTTCATTTTTTTCAAATCCCTTGCATCATTTTTTTTTTCCCTTTAATGCCAGATGGATTAAATATAAAAATCAAACAGTTTTACGGGCTTTGGAAGACAAAGCCTTTGGATTTCACAAGCGTGCATCCACTTTTAGAAAGCTGGCTGCCCTTTCCGATGCCATAAAGTGAAAATGTGACTGCTAACCAGGAGTGTTGCATATGCGTGTGAAGACAGGTCAGCCCCAGGCTGGCTACGTTTGCACAAGCCTTCTCCCTGCGGCTCGCTCCTCACATCGTGCTGGGATTTATGCGGCAAAACGTGGGGTTGTTTGGGGCAGGATCTGCCAGAGGAGCGGGGAAAAGGGATTTTTCTCTCCCTACCTTCATTCGTTCTGGTGATCAGCCTGAAGTTCTGCGCTTCTTGCTTGAATTCCTGTTTGCTGATCTTCTTGGTCTGTATCAGATGAAATATCCCTGCAGAGGGAAACACAGGGCATCAGGCTCTGTGACGCCCAATTTAAGGCTCGGGCAGGTTTGGATGCACATCTCTGTCCCCTCCTGAGACGCAAAAGGGACACTGCCCGCGCTGGATGCCCCGGGGTTCTGGTTCGATGCAGGGCCTGCTGCCGAAGCCTGGTGGGAGTTTGGGAGTGAATCCAGGGCTGGCCAAGGACCAGGAGAAATCTCATTTGAAAACAGTAACTGCTTGTTAAATCAGAACACGGCAGGGACAACGCCGCGAAGCAGGTGAAAGCGGTAAGATTTTGTTGCTCCAAAAAGCATCTCACACTGGAGGAGGTCTGATCTCCCCTAAAACCGTAAAAGAAATATAGGTGAAACCAACGGGGTCTTGGGATCCCCCTCCTCTCTGCTCACTCTCCACCACTTATCTTCCCCGACCGCAGAGGCCCCTCCATCCTCAGACGTTTTCCTTTCCTGGAAGCAGCTGGGGACCAAAGTTTTCCATCTCTCTGCCCCCAGCCCTGACACTCCTCCAGGACAGAAAAAACCCCATGAATGACCTCAGCAAAGATCGGTATTTCTGCCTGTGCCAGCATCATCCCGTTAGCGGAGGTGCCTGACTCAGACGTTTGACCCAAGAAAACCAGAACCTGCATTTAGCAACGGAAGCGACCTTTCTGTGGGATTAGGGCTTACAATATTCATATTCGCCTGTGAAGAGTGACAAACCAGGCAGGTATGCCTGGCATATCCTTCCCCACCTCTCACCCAGGCTCCCTCTGCATCCAGCCTCTCGCTGCCGGCAGATGTGAGAGGCAACGTGGTCCCCCTTATTTGGTTAAGAGACTTTTCCCGATTCCCAGCAGCAATTACACATAAAAAGAGGATGTAATGAATGGGAACCGGCTAGCAATCCATATAAAAGAGATGTTATGGACTATGGAAAATTAATACAGGAAGTCAAAGACATCCGGAGAAATATGTGGATATTTGGACTATTAATAAGTCCTTTAAGCGGGTCAGGAAAAGAAGTCCTACCAGTAACAAAAGAAGATAGTGGATGGAGATAATAAAACTGTTAATGACGCAAGAAAGGCACAAGTGTTCAATAAATCCTTCTGGTCTATACTTAGAAAGGAGCAGAAGGGTGTGCTTATAGTCCCCGTGGCTGATGAAGCACTTTCCAGTACATTAGTAACCAAGAGGATATTTTAAACAAGAGCTACAAGAGATAAACATCTTTTAATCAACCGACCTAGATAATGTTCACCCAAGAGCCCTCAGAGAGCTGGCTGAGACCTTTGGCCGCCCGGATGGTCGTCTCTGACAGATGCCAGGAGCTGGGAAGCAGCGGAGGAATGCAGACGATGCTCCAGCAGGCACAAGGAGAGCACGAGGCAGCGCGGATAAGAATAGCCCCCTGCGCCTGCCATCCGCCAAAGCGGCATTACGGGATGGAGCTGGTAAAAGGTGATGCCATTTCCCGGCAAGCAGATCCTGTCCAACAGATGGGACTGTTCTTTGCAAAGCTTAGGATGAGATGGAGGGAGGTGGGGGGGCTGTTGGGCACCTATCTCCTTCCTTGGTGCTTTTAAGGGGGCTTATAAGAAAGATGGGGACAGACATTTAGCAGGGCCTGTAGCAATAGGACGAGGGGTAATGGTTTTAAACTAAAAGAGGGGAGATTCAGACTAGAAATAAGGAAGACATGTTTTACGCCGAGGGTGGTGAGACCCTGGCCCAGGTTGCCCGGAGAGGCGGTCGATGCCCCATCCCTGGACACATTCCAGGTCAGGTTGGACGAGGCTCTGAGCAACCTGCTCTGGTTGAAGATGTCCCATGGCAGGTGTTGGACCAGATGACCTTGAAAGGTCCCTTCCAGCCCAAACCGCTCTGTGATTCTATGCTTTGGGCACTGCCTCAGGACCAAAACCCAAGCAGAGTCCAGTAGAGCACAAGGAATGAATTAAGGACCAACCCCATCTCCAAGGGAGCAAAACATCTTTCCTAATTTTGGAGAGACAGGCTCTTCCGCAATGCCATTCTACCTGTCCTAAAATGGGAGGACAGGACACACCTTTACTGCTTCTCTCTGCTGACTATGTGGGGAACCAACATAACTCTTTAAAAAATGTGGTACTTAACGTTGGGCTGGGGAGTGAAGTGAGACTAATTCAAGAAACTGGTCTCAGGACTTGCTAAGTCATCTGCAAAACAAAGCCTCGTCAGGTGGATGGAGATGGGAACATGGGTGCACATGGGTGTATGAGACTCATCCCAGCAGGACACAAGCTTTGACCAGAGCCCTGTACCTCGTTTTGGGCTCTGCACTTTAAGAAAGGCATAGAGAGAGTGTCCGGAGCAGAGTTAAAGGAAGGACCAAGAAATTTCTAACATCAAGGAAAGACTGAAAAAAATCAAATGCTCTAACTGTGTAAGAGAGGACAGTGGTGGGGCTGATGGCACCTTCAGGTGCATCAGAGGAAAGGAGTCTGCTCTTCACATCCGTGGTGGAAAGCATGAGAAGGCATGAGCCTGAGCTGCAGGAAGGCTGCACATTGGGAAAAGTCTTCCCTTAAGAAGGGGTTTGTGGCTCTAGAAGAGATTACATGGGCCATGGAGTCTCCATGGCAGGAGATCCAAGCACGTGCCAGAAGAGCGTGAGGATGGCTGGTCTGGATCTCACACGTCCCCTCCAGCCCAGCTGTGAGGGTACACCAGTGTGTTGAAACACTGGGGATTGCTGAAGATCCCAGAGCTGCAGATTTTCAGGACATAAAGGAGTATTTTTGTTAATTTCTAATCAACAGCCTGGCAGGGTAAATGTGGGAAAGAGGTCCATGGGGGAACCATGCCTCCAGTACAGCCCAGGCCCTCCAGCGAGGCAGGGTAAAGGGCAGGAGTTTGAAGGACAGAGCTTCCAAATCGCGCTGATCCTGCCTGTTCCTTTGTTGTCCTCACTCCCCATGACAATTCCCACTCTAAACCATCAGAAAGTCACTTTTCAAAACTCCTGAGGTGTTCAAACCCCCTAAAAACATGGGGAAGCCCCCACTGCAACTCATCGGGGGGCTGGTCGTGCACCACCAGCAAGCTGGGTAAAGCTTTCGGCTGGGTGTTGGCACCAGTTTCTCCTCCCAAATCCTGCCTTGTGGAGGAAACTGTCCCGGCACAGAAATAGATGAGGCCACGTAGGTATCATAAGCCCATACAAAGGCAGATGGACAGGCTCCAGGCGTGACTTGCAGCCTCTTTTCTCCACACACGCTGCTCTGTTGGTAGAGTGATGGACCATGGAGAGGTGGAATCCATATGTGACTGAGCTCATGCTCTTTCCCAATAGTAACACTTCACTCTGCCAAGCAAAAGAGCTGTGTTGGCCTCGGGGACAAGGGCCTCCCCTGTCCTTGGCTGGCAGGGCTCGGGAGCTCCGTGCAGACGTGAAGCTTTTGGCCTCAAAAGGTGGCAAGAAGGTTTGGGTGGCAACCTCTGCCAAGGAGCGAGGAGAGGAAATGGCGGGGCCCAGACAGTGCAGGCTCAGAGCTGTCCTCCAGCTACAAGGTGCCATTGTGAAAGAGGCTTTGCCGAGGCAGGGGGGAGGACGGGGAGAGGGGCACCATGGAGGATGGAGGATGGCAGGGAGAGGATGGAAACATGGTGGCAGCCAGGGCTCCGTCTCTGGACTTAATTTCTCCAGCTACTATCCACCTGTGCCCACCCTCGGTGGCTGGGAAGAACCAGCTCCAGGAGGGCTGCAGTCTCCTTAGGGAGTGAGGTGAGACACAAATATATCCAGAAGACCAGAATATCTGCCAACACACGTCCAGAAGACACCCAGCTACAGGGGCTGAGGGTCACTGTATCCATAGGTGGGGTGCGACCAAACTCAAGTGCTCAAGGCACAAGTTTTTGCAAGAGGTAGAGTATGTCCGATGGAGACTTGGGGTTGGGGCATTGCAATGCCTTGCCGGGAGCAAGAGAAACAACACAAATATCTACTGGACCAAGTGCCCCTAGTAGAGATATGCTCCTCTGGTCCATAACAGTGTTGCATAGCTGAAGGTATGGGGAGAGAGCAAGACGCTGGCGTCATTTGACAGGGTATTTATGATACTTTGACCTCTGGAGGACACACCAACAGGAGCATCCAAATCCACCCATCCAAAAAAGTGAACTGGGGGCAATTCATTCCCCTCTGCGTGCACCTTTGCAGCAGCTCTGCCAGTTTTGCTTGCAGCGATGGATGGAGGGGGGGTGGGGGCAAAGAGCAAAAGCAAAAATATGGAGTGACCAGAACAAACTTTTGGTTTGTATTCCTTGTGCGTTTGGCATGGAAACAGATAGGTCTGGAGGAGCAGCCCCATGGCCCTTGCCTTGTTTGCCCACGTGCTGTGCCTCTGGATGGTGTTGCGGCTTGTGGTGGGGTACACTGAGGCCAAGAGTGGTTTCCAGCCCCTAGTCTGCACGCAACTGCAGCAAAAGAGTCTGAAAGGGGGGAGTTAGAAAAGCCAACCTGCTGTCAGCAGGTTTCGACTCACTACACAAGGTCTGGAGCACCGCTAGAAAAGCCTGAAAAACTGAACAAAGCTTGGAAAGCACCAGTTTTCCACACACACCTCCTCCGTTGCTGGCTGGTTTCGTTACGGTACTCACCTTTAATCAGCTTCCAGTTGTAGATTTCCACCTCTTCCGCAGGCTCCTTCTCGATTGCGATCGTCCTGAGGATCTCCTTGGAGGTCTCCGAGCTCGGCGGCACAAACATGTACACTAGGACGCGGTTGGGGTTCTTCCCACACCGGGTGGTGATTATTTCATCGGTGGGTTTGACCCTGGTTTCTGGGCAAAAACAAGGACAGAGTTCACTAAATAGGGGCAGGAAGGAGCTTGGATGAGCCATCTCAGCACCCGGGTCAAGGGAAAGGCATCTCGTTGGGTTTGATGTGGCATAGCTGCATCTCTGAATGGGACCTTGTCTCCCAGGGTCCGCTTCCCAGCGCCGAGATCAGCAGCAAAGGGAGATATTGATAAAGGATCTGTGGACCTGCTCATCCCCGTATTTTCCATTCCCCTTGATTTTGGCAGCATCTATACCAGCGGGGATGGGGAAAGGGGATTTTCTCCACCTGGATCTCCCGTACCTGCTGCAGGGACCTTGCTGCCATCATCACTGCAAAGCCCAGGCTGGATTCTGAGCTTCCCATCTCGCTCCTGTTGCCGTCCCGGAGGAGCAACGTCAGCGAAGTGAAAGGATGAGCCCAGAGCACGGGAGCCAGCGCCGTGGCTTGGCTGCCTGGGCAGCGCGCCCGGCTCAGCCCCGCGGGTGGGCTCAGCCCCAGCCCAAGACCCCCCCCTCCCCAGCATGGGGTGCAACGGCGGGGACACCCACACCGTGGGCATCAGGGGGGACCCTACGTGACTTTTTCAACATCCTTGGTAGAGGAGAGCTGCTAATTTTTTAATTTTTTTAAATGTATCTGGAGTAATTAAGAATCCCCCATGGTTTTGGAAGGAGATTTATTGCCTTTGGTTGTGGTCCTTGGAACGCAGAGGAGCCCAGCTCTGCTGAATTTAGCCTTGTTCTCCCAGTCATTTTGGATGCTGAAGCTTTTTACACTACTCGAAAGAAAGTTTGGCTATAAATAGACGCGTGGGGTTTATTTTAGTAGGACAGTTATTTTAGGCCTGATTCTGCTCTCCCTCATGCTTTCTGGGGTGGTCCTGAGCTACTCTTCTCAGGGAGGGGATGGAAATCCCAATTTAAAGGGATGCAAAGCAGGGCTTTTTCAGCAACAGGAAGACAAATGTTCAGCTCTGCAGGCTCAGCATGACGAGAAGGGGGACGACCACAGCCCACCACCCTCATCACGGGGTCTGGGTACAGGAAAATCTCTATCCCAGACCATTAAACTTCACCCATGCCAGGGTTGCTCTTTGCATCAATCTAGAAACCCCCACCTTCGCGACAGAGAAGGAACCACACGTCCTTGGCAGGTACAACAGGTATTTAACAACCTTGGAGCTTCACACTGGAGCCATTCCATGGCCAACAGCATTGGGAAGGAGGAGCAGAGACCGAGGGGTCCTGGCCACTAGCTCTGCCCCCAGCAGCCGCGATGGTCTCCCCATCTGACCATGCATCGCTGCAATTCCCCTTCGATCGGGATCCCTTTTGCAAATAGAAATCACTTAGTGTTTCTCTCCAAGCTACTGGGTACGAAGAAGGAAAGAGTAGGACAGTCATGGAAACTGCCTGGAAAAAGAAGATGGGTGAAACCTCCGTAAAGTGAAGCAAAGGACAAGCGTGTAACTTGGCTGAGCAATGCGTATGTGTGTGTGATTGCTATCTATGAGTACTGGAAAGCAAGAAGAAAAACATTTTGGCTGGGTCAGAGTGTTTAACTGGAAATAAATGAAGGCTGAACAGCAGACAAGAGATCCCAGCAGAGAAAGTTGTAGACTTCAAATCAGAAAGACCCACTATAATGGGAATGCAAGACTGAAAGGGCTCTGCTCAGTCATCACATCCCATTCCCACCAGGCACCACATCATAAATCCTGCTCATAAACATATCAGAAACCTTATTAAAACAAGCTGAGCTTCTGCCCTTCGCTCCCCGGGGAGGCCATCCCAGAACCTCCCTGCTCAGAGGCTGGAAAACCTTGAAAATCCCAGCTGAAATTATTTTGCAGCCTGTTTGCCCCCATTCTTAAATGCGACAATGTCCCTTGCTTGTTCTCCCTGGTGAGACCCCTCCATGAAACCACCTTGAAAATGCACATCTGAGGAGATGACCCAGAAACTGCTGCATCTGCAGGCAGGCTCAGAGACACTCAGGTATCTTTAGTCCATCTAGGGAAGCAGTGGGTGGTCCATCATCTAATCATCTACTGCTGAATGATGGTACAGAGAGGTATAACCTAGAAAACATTCTCCGGTGGGAACAGAAGAGCTCATGCCCTGCCACATCTTTGCCAGGTCTGTGGTTTAAGGTAAACAGCTTTCTAAAGACCAAGAAGCAGCTGAGA
>JANZLQ010000027.1:25308042-25325760 GCA_026212715.1 Elanus axillaris | reverse complement strand
CCCATACTTGTGTGCTTAACCCTGCCCTTCCAGGGATAGGAACCTCAACTCAAATTCAAAGAAACCATGAGTGCCACAGATAACCCCGCACCCGGAAAGTCTCCTCCTAATTTCAAACCTACATTTCAGCTGTCACAATTCAACCCTAGGACTTCTTGTCCCAGGTGGAGATCTGGAGAACAGGCCGTGCCCTCTCCCCAGAAAGTATCTTCTATGTCTCTGAAGACTCTGAGCATGACTCTTCTTGGGCATCTTTCTCCAACCCACCTAACAGATGCAACTTTTGGGGATCAGTGCAGCTTCCTCACCTTGGGTCAGCCCTGCTGCTCTCCAAGATAGGCCAACTCTTAGATCAGTGCTTGCCCTGCTGAACTCGCCTGGTGTGAATTCAAGTCACCGGTGATGTGAGCCCCTACACATCTCTCTGCCTGGGGCTTTAAATCAAGGGTAAAGGAAGGAACTGGAAGGCAGCTGCAGGAACAGGTGGGATCCTACCTACCTGGACATATTTTACAGCATTTCCCATCTACTTTCTCTGGATAGTCACATGGATACTCCTTGGGGCACGTGATCTTCTGGCAGTCCTGGACACCATCCCTGCAAGTGCAGAGGATGCAGGGCAGGAGGCCGTAGAGCCGGAAGACGGGGTGCCACACTTCCCCATGGGAGTAGGTCTTCCCGTTGTAAACACAAGCTGGAGGAGAGAGAGAAAAGAGTTGCTGGTGGAAATAAACCCTCCTCCTCTTTCTACACCCAAGGTTTGGTGCAGCTCAACACATTTCACCACCTCAGAAACGGGTGGCCCTGCTGTCTTGAGGAGCATGGTCCTCTGGCAGCACATCTGGCAGCAGCAGACACTGGGATCTTGCAGCCACCCCATGCAGGAGATGCCATGGGGTAGGGGGACCAGGATCCAGGAGATGGAGGCTGCTGGGGTCAACCACCCTGGTGGGGGCAAGTGGTAAGGGTGGGCAGGACCTCACCTGCCTCCAAGCCTCTGCAAGCCCAGGGTCTCTCCAAGGCTGTCACAGGCATGAAGCACAGTGAAGAGTGCCACCTGCTGACTCCTCCATGAAAATTTTTGGAGGTCCCAAATTTTCCTCCAGGGCTTCATCTCCAAGGACTGGAATGAGCCCTTCTGGAGACACAGTCGTGGGAGAGCCCACAAGAGAAGCGACCTGTCTTTTCCCCTTTGGCTCCATGGATTGCCTCCTCATCTCACTTTCCTGCTCTCTCCTCCAGAAGGAAGACCACAGCAGTGGAACAGACCCAGCACGTGGTGGGTAGGTGCAAGGAGGAACATCCTGTACCTCTGTGGCACTGTCCTGGAAGGACCACTTGGAGTCCCAGATCTCCAGAACACCCCAAGGACCAATCTCCTTCCAACTCGTTTTGGAAAGTGGTAGGTTCACACAGCCAAGGGGCTGTGGGCCACCAGAGCTGAGATAGCTGGGTGAGGCTGGCTGTTAAGGAGTGGAAGGTGGGACTTGGTGGTGGAAAAGTGCTGCTGAAACAGATTCCCTGGAGAATTCAAAGTCCTGGAGAAGTCACCTTAGGTCACATACAGACTGCCTGGCCCTTCCATCCCTTACCTTTCTTGTGCTTCTCTTTCAAGACGATCTTCACAGTCGTTCCACCTCCTCCCTTGGGTTTGAAGCTCCTGGGAATGAACTCCAGAGAAGAACTGAGAACAGTGGACACGGTGGCTCCGGGTGGCTTTCTGCCCATCGCTTCCCCCAAGCACTGGTCTTGCGAGTGCCTCTGTGAGCAGTCAGAGAAAAGAAGGAGACTCAGACCCAGGCAGTTGGGTTGTTCTCACTCCAAAGCGTGCTGGAAAAAGCCATGCAGTGTCCTGCACACCTTCCATCAGGAGTGGAAGGTCCAGAGGACACAGGGATGAGCAATGACCCAGAAGACGTCTCGGTGCCTGCCACCGCCTAAGGGATCCTGAGCAGTTTGTGTCAACGCCCCACCTTGATGTCCACCCTATGCTGCAAGCAGGTCACCCTCGTTGGGGCAGCACCCTTCTCGTCCCACGCTCAACCCAATGCCCTCAGGTGAGGTCCTACAGCACTAACACAGGCAGGGAAATGGGCTGGTCTTTTCTAGAAGCCTGCCGGGAAACTGAAGACCGGCATCCGTGCAAGCCAAGTGGGATGAGAGAGGTAAGGACAGGCCCTACCCTGCCCTCTCACCTGGCTGGCAGCAGGAGCGTTGGTGTGGGGCTGCCAGCCAGCACAACTGAAATCCCTGGAAGAGCCCGGGCTTCCAAGAGCAAACTGCTGGACAAGACATGCAGCACAAAGGGTCCCCTTGTGTCTATTTTGGAGGTTTTATAGGTGGTTGGAGGTGTGATGCTGGCGTTTCACCCAGCAGTATGGAAAAGGGCAGGGGCAGAAGCTGTAAGTGACCTAATCCCACAGACCTGGCATGGGCCCCCCAGCTCTGAAATGTCACCGTGAATCAACCCTCGGCAGCCAAGGAGTCACTTTTTCCTTGCTGGGGCTGCCGATAAAAACAGCCTGGGGAAAGTATGCTGGTGGCCAGCTCCAGTGCTGGCTCCTCTGTGGGAGCTACGACACCTTTGAGCCCAGGGTGGAGAGGAGACATCATCTCCTGAAGCAAAAGCCCCCAAAGAGAGATTTGGACCATCTGACCCTATGGCTATGGGTCACATCTGGCTGTCAGTCACCTCCGAGACTCCTCTGTCCATGCGCCTCTGCTGTTATAACCTACTGGCCAACCTCAGCCAGGTTGGCCAACAAGGAGGAGAAGTGCCCAAGATTTCCAGTTCCCGCAGGTCTTTTGTTCTTCCAAAGACATCAGAGATGCATCAGAGGAGGAGGACAAGAGTCTTTCCCTGGTGGTCTGAGGTCTCAGCCTATGTTGATAGCCCTCACCTAAAGTCAACTCCCAGAAAACAACTCGTCTGCAAACCAGGTGTCTGTGGTTCTGATATCCAAAGAACCGATGCCTTCCTAGAGCTGCCGTGGGTCATTGCTTCGTAGAATACTATGGCCAAGGGCAAATAAATGGCTTGCTTTGAGCTCTTTAATGGGGCTGTGCTAGAAGCAATAATCTGAGTTTTAAAATGCAAACGTCACGTACAACACCTCTGTTTAGCTGCAGGGGTTCCTCTTCTGTGGACTTCTCATATGAGCCATCTGCAAGGAAAAAACATTGTCCTGTGAAATGCTGCAGGGCCGAATGAGGATTTGCTCTCTGGGGTCCAGCTGACTAAAAGCAGCTCTCTTCAGGGTGCTGGCCCAGCTGCGAGGTCTGGAGGGAGAAGAGCTTTGAATATGCAATTCACATCACCCAAAGCAAATGGGGGCCATACCCCAAAACCCCTTTTATCCCCACTGACTATCAACAAGAGCTCATCTCCAAGAAAGACAGGGCTTTGCAGACTTCTGAAGTTAGGTGGCATGAAAACAGCCCAGAGGTAGAGTATGAGATGATCGGGATGATCTGGCATTAAAAACAAATCCAAAGACACTTCTCACCCAGTCAGTGACATGCCCCACCTGCACCAAAGAAATCTAGGAGAGAGGAACACAAATTGAAGAAGGGGAGAGTTTGGAGGAGGCACCTAGAGAAGGTCATTATGTGGCCATGACAAGGACAGCACCATGGCTTTCCAGCTTCATAAATATTTCTCGTATTAAAGAGTCATTTTATGCTGTGACTTCATTGTCAGCAAGGTGTGAACCTGCCCATTCACTCTTGAGTCTGTCTCATCTGGAGACATGGAGCTTGATTCTCTCCTCACCCTCCCAGGTGTGAGTGAGGGGAAACAGCAGCAAATTCAAGAGTTTCTCCCCCGCTGAGAGTTGTAGGAAACTCAGCCATACTGTACTGGAGTGGAAGCGGGGGGGGGGGGTTGTCCCTGACTGTCCTGGAAACTTCCCCGGAGCAACAGTAGCATGCACCATCTTCATGTGGTCCATACAACCATCTCCATCCTGGTGGGTGAGCGGTCTGGAGGACTTTGCCCTCCATGCAGCAGGTCACATCTCTTGCATGATGTGCCAGTGGCAGGGCAAAAAGCTCAGCTCTGGCCAGTCTATGGGCTGCAGGGAGGTAGGACACAACTAGGTGTGGGAGGAAAAGCATGCAAGTAAAAAAAACGAGCCCTCATCTTTTGTTTCCTGGTGCAACCAAGACATAGAAAGTGGCCTGATTTACAGCACAGGCTTCCAAAATCCTGCTAAAGTGGCCTGAAATGGTGCCTGCCAGCTGGGTTCTCCCACCCCTCGCTAAGGAGCAGCTCCTGGGCCCCTCATTACCTTTGCAGACCTGGCAGCAGGAATCCGGCACGGTTAGGGGAGAGGAGCACAACAGCTCTGGACAGGTCACCAAGCCACAGTAAATCTGGCCTTCCTAGGAGGGCAGGAGGAAAAAAAAAAAAGCATTGTCACCATTATAAAGATCTGGACAGGGCTGTATGTCCTCCAGGTTGGGGTGCCAGCACTTCAAATTGCAAATCTAGCATAAATTAAAAGCCCCCCAGTAGTCCATCCTCAGATATCACCAGTCATCTAGCAACTGATGAAAGCTGAAAATCTGGTCCTGCCACGCTCGTCACCCTGCAGGGTGTAGGACGGTGAGTGGTGTCCTCTCCTGGCATGGCTGGTCCACTGATTGCCAGTCCATAGGCTCATGAGTGGAGTGGTCTTCCCCAAAAAGGGAGAGGCAGTGCCCTCCTTTCAGGCATCCTTACTGCTACTGGATGTGAAACAGCCACCACACACCTGCATAACACCCACCAGTTCGAAATGGCACAAGAACCTTTTCTCTGACATGTCCCAGGACAAGGAGCTGGAGGAGATAGGTGGAAAGGGGAAGCGTGATGCTGAACCCAGACCCAGGTCCACGCTGCAGCTCTGCCTTCCCTCTGTCTTGGGTTATTCGTTAACGCCAGAGCCAAGCACACAAAGACACCGGGTCGAGAGCTGTGGATGGATGTTCAGATGTAGACCTTCTTCCACTGTCTTGGTGGTTAGTTTGGAAAACATCATTGCTGTAGTGAGTCAAGCTGAAAACCGTGGGCCAAGGCCAGTCTTGACTTCAGTGCATCCCAGTCCCACTTGGGTCAATGGATTTGCACCTGTTTGCTGAGGATGTTCACCAGCCCAACAGCAGCCAGACCTCACCAGCGAGGTCCTCTTCTCCACGCAGCAATTTTCTCTGGGGTACCCCCAAGCTCTCAGTCAACTGAAGCCAAAAGGTTAGCCAAGGATATCCTTAGAAAACCAAACCACAGCAGCTTCTTCCACCATCGGGAAGCCAAGCCGCTGTGCAGGGGACATGAAGAGGAGGAAGAAAGTTTGGTAAATGAGAAGATCTGGTGGATGTTGCTGCAAACCAAACCCTGCTTTCCACTTCAGGGACCTCCATGGGGTTCAGACCTGCAGGGAGCAGGGTTTGGCCATGCAGCCTTCTCCTTCTTTCTCCTTCTGACCAGCAGCTTATGGCAAAGACCTGCCTCGGGCAGGAAAGAGCAAATGTCATAAAAAGCAGGATTTATGCCACAGGCTCTGGTCTCAGGGCAGTTTTCAAAGAGGTTTAGACCAGCTGTTCACGCAGCTGTTCTAGCAGCTGACAACATCAGACACAGCCCGGCGAGACCCCGCCACTGCAAGGCTCCACAGCCATCCTCTTATTTTCCCTTTTGTATCCAAGGCATTATCCTGCCGAATAAACAGAGCCTGAGCGAAAGCCAGTACCTCCGAAAGGAACACAGAGCTCCACAGGCTCCTGGGGATGGTGGCAGATGGAACGGGAAAGCAGGGCCAGGTGGGCACATACAGTCGGATTCAAGGGCTCCTTCCTGGCCTTTGTCCCCAGCCTGGTGGCCTGGCATCCACCTGGGGTCGATAAGACAGGAACCAGCCTCAAAAGCTGTATAATTTCTACATCTAAGCTATTCCTCTTGCCACCTAGCTCCGAGGCATGCACAAGCACCGAAGGCTCAGAGCAGCTATCCTGGTATCATGGATATTTTATTATCAAGCATCAGCTGATGGTAACCACCACGTGTGTGCTCTTGGCAGGAGAGAGGGAGGTGGTTTGGGCTCTCTCACCCCTTTTTCTTTCCAGGCCAAGCTTAGTCCAATTATTTGCTGCAAGCAAAGCACAGACCAGCGGAGCCTGGTCCCATCCAAGGGCCCTGTACGATGGGCGGTGAAAGCCACATCTGCAACCCTCTTCTTTTTCATGGCAGAAGCTGCAACTGGTATGAGCAGTTCCCCACAGCGTCCAAGTCCAGCATCAGAACTTTAAATCCCCCTTCCTCGCTCTCTCTCAGGGAGGAGGAGTTGCTCCATTTATCTCCCAACACTCAGCTCCTGGCACGCACAGGCCCACTCCACGCACCTTCCCCATCGCCGCTGGCCAGGCTGCCTCCTGCATCCCCAGCAAAGTGTCAGGACTTGATTTTTGATGGTTTTTCACAGGATCTCAGCCTGTGGGCAGAGCGGAGCCAAGCCCTGTCTCAGGGCATTGCTGGAAGCTCACGGAGAAAGAACATCCCTCCAGCGCTGGCAATCCATCACAGGGACGCAGGCTGAGGACCACACAGCACCCTGGCCACTGTCACAGCCCTCAGGTGGGGCAATCTGAACCACCAAGGAAGACGGGCATGCAATGGTCCTGGAAAGGTTGTTGCAACTCAGCATAAAAGGCAGATGCTTCCTGCAAATGTTTTTTGTAGACAGGCTGGAAAGCACATGCACAGCCCTTCTCCAGGGCACAGCTCTGCACACAGTGGCCCAGAGGGCTGGGGAACACACTGCAGGAGTTTCCAGACGAGACCAGCTCCTGGTGCTCAAGCACGTCTCAGCCTTGGCTTCAGCTTCCACTTAAATCCAAGCAAGGGGGATGAAGATGGCTAGATGTCTTCCCGTTGGCATCTCTGACTGCTGGGCTCCATTGCCCCGTCTCTCTGCTGTCATCTTCTGGCTGCATCAGGGGGGTGAGCTCCAGCCATGCAGAGCTGAGACCCAGGCACCCAGCAGTGGTTGGGAACCACCAAATCCTTTCTGGAGGTCAACTCAATCTCACCAGCTCAACACCAGGCTTGATGTCCCAAGAACTTCTGAAGCCCAAGAGCTGGCACCTCACATCCATGTTGCCTTGCAGGCACACAGCTCCTCCGGGTTCCTCTGGCTACAAACCCCATCTGCTTTGCAGCAAGCACAAATGCCGAAAAGCTCCCGGTTTTCCTTGCTGCCAGCCATCTGCCATAGGATGCCTCAGAGGCGCAGATGGGATAGCTGGATGCTGTGGGAACAGCCCCAGAGCACTGGTCCTCGCAGCGGGCAAATGCACCCACTGGTGTGCTAAATGGGGACAGGGCTGTCCTCCTGCCCACCCCAAGGAGCCCCAGGTGTGTCCACCCAGAACTGGCCTGTGGGCTCTCCAGCGAATAATCCATCCTTGGAGCAGCTTGTTCGTGCTGTTCCTACTGGGGAGGAGATGCCGGTGAGTGCTTTGTGCTCTGAGCCCAGCGGATATTTGCAGCACACCCTGCTTGGGGTCAAGGCCAGATAGTGGATTCAGGCAGAGGGAGGAACACTCAGCCCTGCGGTGCTCCTTAGTCGCTGGGCAGGGAAGACCCAGCACCATTTCAGAGGAAGTTCAGTCTCCTGCACTGATAACCTGATCCTGACGATAAACCGTCTCACCATGGGCTGGTACCACCCAATGGTCCTCATGGGGTTTTTGATGTGGTGGGACATTGTTGGGGTGCAGGAGCAGACCCCGAGCCCTCCCCACCTCCCGTGGGCTCGCAGGTAGCTTACGGAGCAGCTGCACTGCACACACTGGTTCGGCTGGCGGCTGGGAAAGAGCTCACTGGTGGTGAACATCTCGCCTTGCTGGTAGGTCGTCCCATTGTACTGGCAGGACTTGATGGGTGCCCGGAGGCCAGAAGGGGAATGTGGCTCTGGAAAAGAAGATGAGAAAGCAGCAGGGTGAGAGCCAGCCCTTACCTGGCTCCCATGTAGTGTGGGTGCTCAGCATATTCCCCGTCAGTCTGACCGAAAGGATAAGGAGCTCTTTGCACACCACAGTTATCATGGACAAGTGGACAGGGCACTGCATGACCATGGGGATTTATGTACCCAAAAGCTTTTGGAGAATGGGGCTGCCCTGACCACGCTGAATTCACCATAGGGGTAAAACCTGGAAGTCTGACCTCCCAGCGTCTTGTCCTGTGCCATGCCAGAGCGGTGGCAAAGCTAGTCAAAAACCATATGCAATCTAGGAAATTAGAAAAAAAAAATAGAAAAAAATATTTAGACCTTTTGATCTGACTCCAAGTGATGTTGGAGGTCTTCACATACAGGGGAAGGGAAAATTCAATAATTTTGTTTAAAATCTTCAAAAAAAATTTTTTTTCCTGTGTCCAACACATTTTGCTGGCAAATGATCTGAATAAAGTGCTGGCTTCTGGTTTGTCACTGAACTGTGAACTGACATTTTACCCCTACAAGGCTCTTGGGATGGGGTGGAGTTGGAGAAAGCGGTCTGGTAGAGAGCCCTTTTCCATCAAAATGACATTTTTGGGTGGGAAAAAGCAATGTGAGCAGCCTGAGCTGCCGTTGCTGCCGTGACCCCGGAGCAGGACCAGACCCAGTATCGCTCCACCGCCCCAGGCGTGAGCATTCGCGTGACCGCAGTTGAGGTACCCCCTGCAGGACCACGGCCACCTTGTCAACCCCTCCCCACGAGATGTTCACCTACCGAGACAGCGCGGGCAGCACTGCTGGGGGTCTGTGACAGGGCTGGCACACTGCAGAGCCGGGCACTGGATCCGGTAGCACCTGATGTTGGCGTTCTGGGGAGAGACAGAGAGAAAGACGGTTTGTTCAGCTCCACGTTCACCCCCTGCAAAAGGAGGAAGCTGTTGGATGATGGCCACGTTATCACAACAGATTGCGCTGATGTAGCTCATCCAGCCAAGGATATCTCCATCCCCAGCTCAAACCCAGCCAGCTCATGGTCTCATCTCTCATCATCAAAGACCACCCGTGGTCCCACAGCAGCCTTGAGCCACCTCCACCCACAGCCCACCAACGCTACTGAGACAGCTCCCTCACAAGGTCAACCCAACACCCTCAGGGAGACGGGGGCCTTTTTCAAAAGGAAAGGGATTAATCCAACATCCCTACGGGACTGGAAAGGGCTACTTTGGTCAAATTAGACACCAGAACCAATCTGCTTAAAAGCTGCCAAAGTAATGCCCCAGTGCAGCAGCCACCTCCCACGGCACCTCACGGGAGACGTGCCTCAGAGCAGCTGCAGCGGATGCAGTACATCAGCCCCTGCGGCTCCAGGTAGGGATGCCAGCTCTCGCCCGGGCTGTACTTCTTGCCGTTGAAGTCGCAGAACGTATCCGGCCCTGAAAGTCAACCAGGAGAAGCTATGTCAGAGAAAGGGACGGTCCTTGGGAGAGCTCTCCTTCCTCCGTGATGAGAAGAGCAAGGACGACTCTGTGCCTTCAGGCTGTTTTCCATGAGCTGCATCCCATCCACCAAACCCGAGATGGAATACATTCCCCAAAAGCCTTTTTTGGGGCTATGACTTGTTTTTTTTAGGCTGGAACCCATCGGACCCAAACAGCAACTCCTCTGAGTAAGCTGGACTCCTTTTGCAAGCAAGGAACAGAATGGATGTTTTTAAGGCAAAAATTAGAGTTGTCACTCTACAGTAGGTCAGTGGAAGTGCTCCCTGGAAGATGGACAGATGATTTCAGGGTGGTGCTATGGGACTGAATTTCCCCCAGGGAGACTGAAAGGGCTGGGGGTGGGGGGAGGCATAGGAGAGCCTGAATTTAGGAGATTCTTACCCAAAACAANNNNAAGGGGGGGGGGGAGGAGATATTTTGGGGTAGAAACACATTCTGAAGGAAAACCTTCTGCTTCCCCTAAGAGTTTCAGTTCATTCTCTCAAGGATCCCTGGACAAGTGCTATCAGCACACGGGCAGCCGAGTATCAGGCCGAAGGAGCAGGACAGTGCTGGCTTGTCCCATCCCACCAGGCTCATCCCCGTGGCTTTGCCAGGCTCGAGGTAGCATTGGTCTGGCTGGAGTGGGTTGAGCTACGCTTTCCAATTATGGGGCTGTCCATGGGGACAGCAAGTCCACCTTGTCCCCTTGTTGCCCTGAAAAGCATAAACCCATGTATTTTTCTCTTCCTCCTTGATCCTATCATCCTGAGAAGAGCCAGTTTCTAGCTGTGCTCCTGAACTGGAGGTGTCTGTCCCAGAAACGATCCAGCCCTGCCTACAGTGGCATGGATTTAACCTTGCCATGGCACAGGGAGAGGGATGAGATGGTGTCCAGTACAACTGGTGAAGGAGATCCCCTTCGGAGATCTCCCCTTTCCCCGGATTTTAGCAGGTTCTTATCAACCCCCTCCATCTCCAAGCCCTTGGTTACACACCAACCCTTTGGCAGGATGAGCCCAGCCTGCAGCAGGACCTGTGGGACAAACCGTGCCCATAATCACCACCAAAACCCACAGGGCTTTGGCCAGAAAGCCCAATTCAGTCATCCTTAATGTTTACATTAAAAAGCATCGCCTGGTCCTGCAGGACTGAGCTGCGACCCGGTTGGACCTGCAGGAACCTGGACCCCATAACTCCCACCGAGGCCGGCAGCTGCTCCTGCTCTCCCGTGGCATGTCCCCAAGCCCCAACCAGCCACAGGGATGCACCAGGGCTTAAGCTCTTCCATGAATTAAGTACACGCCTGCCCACATGTGTTATTAGTGGTTTCAGTGCTTAAAGCCCCACTGAAAACTGAAGGTGATTTAAAAGGTTATGTCACTGAGAGGATTTGAGGTAGTTTGGGCGATTATGTTGCTCGAAGGCAGAGGAGACATTTACACTCCCTGAAGCATTTATGGGTCTTTTAAAACCTTGCAGTGCCCTGGGGATGCGGGAGAGGGGAGAGAGCTGTTTTCCAAGACATGGTGCCCAGCTCCCACCACCCGCCGCGTGAAGTCGGGCAAGCTGGTGGGTGCTGAGCCCACTACGCTGCTGGAGGGACTCCTCTTTGAATAGCAGAGGATCCCCAAAACGAGCTCAGCGGCATTCACCACCTCGATGATGCCAAAAGCCATCCCATGATCTGCTCTGTCACCTGGGGCAAAGCAGTAGTTCAGAGAGCCCAGCCAGCATTGTTCCACCTTGCCAAAGCTGGAGATGTCACCTGCATAATGTGTTTCTCCCACCAACCAGGCAAAACTCATACAAATACGCTGTGGTGGGCTGCTGTCCCTCCTCCAGCTTCTGATCATCCTCAGGATGAACCCAAGTGATGCCCTACCATGGCCAGACCCTGTGGCCCTCAGGAAGGGCAGCCCTATGGGTCTATTATGAGCCTTATGGGTCCCTTCCAACTCAAGTCAACAGCCCTGACCTCCTGGTTGAGCTGATGGCTTCAACCACGTGATTCTCCAAGTTGTACCTTCAAAGGAGGTGGCTACCAGCCGTCCAGACCACCTGGCCCAAGCACAACAGTGTGGGGCCAGCATTGCGTCTGCAGAGGTGGAGATTTGCAATAGTTTGGGGGCAGATGCTATCAGAGGGACAGGCAGAGGCATCTTCCTTCCTTTTCCCTACTCAGGTCTTTACATCATCCCCATAGCTTGCTCCAAACCTCTTGACAAGTCAGCAAACCCATATTCCTGGCCATGCACAACACAAGCTTACAGCAAACCACGCAAGAATAGGGAGCATGTGGCTGGAAACTGCAGAAACCCAGAAGAGAGGGGAAAAAAAAAATCCACAAAACTGAAAAAAAAAAAACCAAATCATTTTGCAAAAGGGTGAGAAAATGACTTCATTTTTCCCTGCTTGCAGCATCTTCATGAATTACGCTGAGGGTGAAGAAATCAAGTTGCCTTCATGTGACGCGGCCCTGCTCAGCTTGCAGGCTCCCATGCCAGTTGGCTGCTTTGTTCAAACATTTAATCACAAGTGGAGCCCTGGTTTGGGTCCAGCCCTCGAAAGCAGCCTGATTCATGTCTGCAAAGGGCCTGCTGGTAAAATTAAAGCCGACTGGCAGTGCTGGGCAGCAGCAGACACTTGTCCGCATCTCAGTAGCACTATGCCGTGTATTTGGCAAGACGCGCTGGCATATTTGGTTAAAAGCAAGCTGGGGATGGATGGAAGGAGGCGGCTTAAAAACTGGAGGCTCTGGATCATTTTTTCCCATGCCAGGCTAATAATTTCATTTTCAGAGGTCAAACTTTGGATATCTTCCCAATTCACTCGGAGTGAAAAGCCATTTGTGGCAGTAAATTGCTCCCGTGCCGTTCAGTCTCCTTATTTATTGCGTCTTCGGCAACAGCATGCTCACAAAAGTCACGTTGTTTTACTTCTCATTTTCCAGAGAGGACTCCTGAGCTGCGGAGCATTTTCAAGGCTGCAGTACCAAAAACCCAGATGAACCCATCACCTCGTTTTCCCTCCCGAGGACCACGCCATCCCTGGACAGGAGAAGACAGCGGGCCAGCCTGGTCCATGCCACCTTGGAGGCACAACCAGAGGTTGCTGATCGCAAGGCAGAGGCTCCACGCTTGGAGGTGGCCCTGTAGGACCTGGAAGAAGGAGCAGGGGTGGAAAGAGGCAAGTTCCTCATTGCAAACACCTCCAAGAACAGGTCCCATCTAACCAGTTTCTTCTCAAATACAAGTCCCCAATACAAGACCCTCCTCTTCAGAGTACCATTATGGGTTGTATGAACCAGAAAAAAACAACTGAAAGCCATCGAAATGGCCATAGAATTGCCCAGCAGCAAGTCCTGTGGCCTCATGCCCAGAGGAAGGGTGGGAGATGCTGCAGAGAGCAGCTCCTCCACGTAGGAGCTGCTCTGCCTTGCCCACCCCAAAGGGCTCTGTTGGGGACATCACGGAGGAGGAAGGTTTCTCCCTGCCACCCCCTCCGACAGCCATTTTCTGCCACGGCTCCAGTGTTTTCATGGATGAGGACCACCTGGTTTCATCCAAACCATTGAATACCCCAGGCCAGGATCTGGGGACAGTGGCCCGGCCCTGCTCATGTCCATACCCACCTGCTGGAACCGCCTTGGCCCAGTTGTCCTCAGGCATTTGGCAAAGCCCAAGTTGGCCCCAGCCAACACTATGGTGGGGAGTGCACCTGCCCCAAAATCTGGACACTGCTGGTCAGTGCCTGAGGCTGTGCCCAGGCCCTGGTTTACTTTGATTATCATTAATTGTCATTATCATTAATTGCATCCTGGATGGCAAGGAGGGTATGTAATATGAGACAGAAAGTACGATGGGGAGGGCAAGGCAAGAGAGGGCTCTTGGCAAGAAAAGGGTGACCTCTGGCCACAGCAGGGACGAGAAGAAGCAATCAGCTTGGAGCAAAGCCTGGAAGATTTAGGATAGGTATTGCAGGAAGCTTTCCAGCTACCAGGAGACTGAAACTCCAGAAGAGACTGTCGCGGAGGCTCCGAGACACTCCATGAACCTGCTGGAGCAGCATCTTCACAAGATCATCTAGGGACACCAATCCAGGGTGACAAACTGAACGGCGTGGAGAAACCCATCCTGCGCTGCGTTCAGTGACTGCTGATGTCTCTCTCACACCATCAGAGTGGCCCCAATGCCTCTTTAGGATGTATCTCAACAGCTTGATACATCAGCCACCAATGAGATGCCACCCCATGTCTTCATGACCTGCTCTAGATCCAGGGAGAGACCACAGAATGAAGGAGATGAGCAAGACTCCACAGTCTCCTTGTTCAACCCTCAAACTGGCCAATGTTGGTCAGACCACCCCTGATATCTCTTGGCCTTGGACACAGAGAAATCCCCTCGGGCCAGCATGTCCATAAGATGTGTACCTTGAAGCTCTCCCACCCGCTGGGACAGCCCATTTGAGCTAGTTCCTTGCATCCCTCCACATTTGCAGCAGACAAGGACATCTCCATGGGTTTCCCAACGTGATGTGACACGTCCCACTGCCTGGGGACTTTGACCATGGCTGAACCAGGGGCCAAAACAGGTCAGATGGTCTCCTGCACTGATCCCGAGCATGGCAGCAGGAATCAAGGTGAGCTATTAAACTTGCACGTGTGATAGCTACCGAAACACCATGTTCTGCTGCCAATTCCTCCTTTGGCTCAGGCTGAGCCGTGCTCACTGCACCTCCCTCTGGATACAGGGACTGATGCTCAACAAAGTCAAGCCACATACACACATGCAAGACCCTGCCCCTACATCCCCCGCTCCCACATCAAGGTTTCCCAGACCCAAGGGTCATTATGGGTTACGGTTGGTTTTAAGCTGGTTTTACATCACTGCTCCATCAGCCTGGGGAATGGCTGCCGTTCGCACACCCATTATCCAGCTGGGTCTCGGCACGCAGGGGATCACCATGGATGAGTCCTGACTTACATTGGAGCTCCTCCACGCTACAGGACACGGAGGAGCCCCCAGAGGTGAGTCCCTGCTGCAGGTAAAACCTTGACTCGGGGCTACAGAGGGGCTAATGCATCCGCCAGACCCCAAAGCGTGGAAAGCCCCGTGCCTCAGTTTCCCTAGCAGCGACTTTCACTCCAGGTACCAAACTGGCTCCAACAAGGATGCTACCAAAACATCCCGCCGGTCTCAACTCACTTCTCCCTCATTTTGTCTCATGGCACAGGGGTTTCTCCCATCTCTGTGTCCCCGGGCGATCCCCCCCCAGCTTTCTCCCAAGCAGGGAACATCTGAACCAGGCTCCCAGCCCCGACAGCTTTTTTGGAGGTCACGCACCTGCCAGCCAGCACTGCTGGTGTGTTTATGCAAACCAGTTTGCAAGTTTTAAGAGCGGCCATAAATAAAGTGTAAAAAGCACTGTCTGGTACAGAAAGTCCAGGCGCTCCTATGACAGCCCTGTATTTATGAAGGGCTTAAAATGCAACTTAGCTGAGAAAGGGCTGGTTAAAACACACCGGGCCCTTGACATATGGCATCCTAACGACTCCGCTCACGTCCAGAGCGCTTCCCACGCACTTGCCTCACTCAGTCCTGGGCTGGGAATTTCTTCTCAGGACTTTGGGAGCCTGGAAAACTCTGCAGCTCTGCAAATGCAGCCTCATGAAGCATCCCTGAGCTCCCCAGGGTGGAGGAGCCGAGTCCCACACCCAGAGCATCCCCATGGGCTCTGCGAGCAGCAGACAGGGCCCCGTTTCCCCCCGTTCCTTCCCAAGGTGATGCTCGGTTGTCTAAAGCAGGGCATGCAGACCTCTCCTCTCCCTTACCATGGCTGCCGGTAGGATTTATTTTTCATCCCGGTCCTTTCCATCTCTGCTCAGTCCCTCATCACGATAGATCTGAACTTGTAGGACAAACGGATCCCATGAACCCCCTTTTCTCCAGGAATCACGTTAAAAAGAAATGAAACAGCAGCCTCCAAGCTCTTGGGGAAAACCACTGTCCCGCGCTCTCCAGAGATGCTGGTGTTTAAATGCCTCCAGCCAAAACTTCATTGCGTTCAGCTATTGCCGCTGAATTACTCATAGCGGACGGGCTGCAGCACACTCGGCCCAGTAACCTGTGCCTCTGATATTGTTTCAGCTGAGAGTGTAAATCCCCTAAAATAGCCTGTTTCTGTGGGCAAATTCTTCTTTTCTGACTTGCCTTCAAGCCTGAGTGTTTCTGCTTCTCACCTATTTTTAGCCACGACACTGTAGGTCTCTTGGCTGATGAGCCTGCTCATAACTAATTTATTCCTGTCTTCATTCTCCCCGAGCCCTTGGCCCCAAGAAAAATGTGAGGCACTGAGCTGCAGAGGTGGATGGTGGAGAAAAGTCCACGATTTGATGAGGACTTTGTCACCAGGACCCCCCCTGCCCTTGGCCGCAGGGGACCTGGACCCCCAGCCAAGTCCCCCAGCACTGCAGGATGCAGCCGGCAGCACAGTCAAAGCGATGCGGAGCTGGCAGGTGATCCCGGACCTCCCTCTTCCAATCCTGTCTCTGTCCCGCAGTCCCCAGCCCTTCAACACCCTTATAAATCCCGCAACACCATTATAAATCCTGCAAATGGACCCCAGTGCTTCCTCCCAAAGCAGACAAACCCCTACTGCCCCTATTCATCATGGTTTATGCCCAGTTTAGGGGCTCTGCTACCATCAGCAGGCACCTCCGAAGAGCAAGCACCTCACCTAACATCTCTTTCACCTTCTGGAGATGTCTCCATCCTCCTCCTAACCCGGGTACCACAGTTAACGAAGCCCTGGCGGAGGCAAGGAGTCAGACCCGCATCCCTCGCGCAAGAAACGGATGCTGTGGTCTGAGCCCAGCGGCTTTCGATGAGCGCAGGGGAGGGCAAGTAGCCAAACTCACCTGGATTTTGCTCTCCAAGGCTCCGCGCAGCCCCATCCATCCGTCTGCCTTTCCCCCCCCCAGCACACCCCATCGCCGGGACAAGCGATACAGCGCTCAGATTTTGGGTCGGCGCTCCGGGAGGACGATTATTTGCCGAGTGCCTAGCGCACTGCTGGCAGCGGGCAAGTCATAAATCACTCTAATGCAGCCACCGACAGACTCTGCTGGGATTTCGGGACATTGAAGGGGAGAATAAATGTGGGGACGTGACAGGTCCTGCTCTGGTTTGCTCGGTGCTCAGGTGGCTTTGGGATGTTGTAGGGATGGATGCCCAGCACCCACTGGTGGGGTCCCAGTGCTTTGCCCAAGCCAAACCCACCTCTTGGCCCCAATTAACACCTCCAGCACCCTTCAAGCTGCTAAACAGCCCTGGCCAAGTCCTTCAAGCCTTTTTGTACAAGCGAGCGCTGAGCCTCCCTTCCCCATCCCAAATCTTATCTGCCCCAGTCGGCCAGCTGGGAGCAGGACCAAGGAGAGAACAAGGGATGGACATGGAGATGGACAAGGGATGGACATGGAGGTGGACAAGGGATGGACATGGAGAAAAGCCCCCAGCTTTGGTTTGGAGGGGTCATTTCCCCAAAGTCCTCATGTTCCCATCCACCCTCGGAGGGAAGATGCACCCAGGTGGGGTGGGATCCGTGCAGGGAAAGGGCTGTAATTCACCCCCCTGCCCTGCGCGATTTCTAGCCCATGGGAGGGGGGGGGGTCCCAGACCTTCAGCGTGTCCCTGCCAGCCCACGAAACCCCCACAGCCCCCCACCACCACCAGCACGCAGCAGTGTGCTCGGCGCTGTACGTCCCCGCAAAACAGCTGGGGGGGACAGCAGCAGGCGGAGGGGGAACACAGCCACGTCCCCAGGAGTGCAGGATGGGGGACCTGGCTTTCCCCAGGATGGGGGACCTGGTTTTCCTTAGGATGGGGGACCTGGCTTTCCTTAGGATGGGGGACCTGGCTTCCCTTAGGATGCGGGACATGGCTTTCCCCAGGATGGGGGACCTGGCTTTCCTTAGGATGGGGGACCTGGCTTTCCCCAGGATGGGGGACCTGGCTTTCCTTAGGATGGGGGACCTGGCTTTCCCCAGGATGGGAGACCTGGCTTTCCTTAGGATGGGGGACCTGGCTTTCCCCAGGATGAGGGACCTGTCTTTCTGCATGGCTTGGAACATCCTGGCCATGGAAGACCGGCACCTGCCATGGTGAGGAGCCCCCCCGTGTCCTTAGCCATGCCAGCCAAACCCCCCCACCCCGCAAATTTTTGGGGATCCCGGTGATGGGGAAACTGAGGCAGGGAGGAAGACAGCG
>JANZLQ010000027.1:25295492-25307428 GCA_026212715.1 Elanus axillaris | reverse complement strand
CCTTCTCCCTGTTAAACCCCACCTGGACACACGGCTCTGAGATGCTTGAGCCCCCCGGGGGAGATTTAAACCCCCACGCTGGGGTTGAGCCCACGCAGATTCATCGACCCCAGCCCCGAGCACACCATGCTCCAAGAGAGGCAAAGCAGAAATCCGGGCTGCAGCCTCCCCTCCCAGGGCTCTGCTCTGCCACTGAGATTCCCCAGTACCCTGCCTCCCTTCCCAGTAAATCCCAGTTCCCTTCCCAGTGCCATGGATGGGCTTCTTTCTCCCTGGGGCAATGAGGCGTAGGGTACAGCTAGCCCCCCCATACCCGCAGCAAGCAAGACAAAGTGGTTGAGTTCGCTCTCCCCACCAGCTGCTTTACATTCCTCCAGCTGCATAAAGTCATCTTAAATGACCAGCGTAGACCCTGCCGGCAGGAAAATCCACACACACACCCCCCCCAGCCCCAAACCATGATCCCAAATTCTCCCTTCTGTCACCCCCAGCAGAGCAGAGAGAGCAGCGGTCGCACCTCGGCTGCCCTTCGTCTGCGCAGCATGGAGCTGCCAGCCATGACACGTCGTGGGTTGGAAAGCCACCCGTCACGAAGTCACCCCTGGAGAAACCACCTCGCCTCCAGACACATTGATCCTGTTCCCGCTGCTCCCCAAATCCTGCATGAAGTGGTCCAGCTCTGGCTGCCAGCCCTGCTCTGCCTGTCTGTGGGGCTCAGCTTTCTGCTCTCCAGGACCCTCGTGGAGAAGTTGGGCAGCACCGGATCCTCCATGAGCAGCCGTGTCCACTCAGCAGCGCTGCTTCCCATGGCCAGAATAATGCAGGGCCACCAGTTTATCACGGAGATGGGTTCCTGCAGCTTCCTTAGACCCCCCCAAGGCCAGATCTTGCGCGTTTTTTTACCCGTTTCCCCTGCTCCACCTTCACAACTCATACTTCCATGGGTGCTTAGAGCAAGACACTTTATTAGCACAAGAAATACAGGCTCTAACGTGGCATTGAACACCTTCATGCCCATGTTCCTTCATTGGGCAGGCTTGGATGGAGGTCCCAGACCTCGCAGGAGCCCTGGGCTTCTCCTTTGCAAATGGCTTCACCTCTACACCACGGGGTCTCTCTCTTCCCCTCATCCCTTCAACTTCCTCGCACCACTGGCCGGGGAGAGACTGTCATCACCTGCAATCCCTTTGGCACCAGCTGACCAGAGAAGATCTCCGTCAGCCAAGTTATTCTTTATTTTCCTCCATTAATTCAGGCTTGGGATTAGGCTTTTGAGGGTGTGAGATCTTTGTGCCCGATGCCAACCCACTTGAGAGTGGGACCAAGCCACCAGTCTGCCAACAGCTCCAAGGTGTCCCCAAACCCCTAATCCCAGTCACACCAGCTAGGTGCCTCATTTGGCTTGGAGAGGAAAGCAGTCAAGGGGAATCTCTGCAGCAAAACCTCTTCTTTCCATCCAGCTCTTCTTTCCGTCTGGCCCTAGCCCTGCCCCAGGAGCCAGACACATCCCCCTGTACCAAACCACATCTGCAGGTACCTGTTCCTGGAGCTGGATATGAGACGAAAATCTCCTTCGTAATAAAAAACCTGGTTTAATAACAGTTTAAATCATCATCTTTATTATTTTCTCTTTAAGCTGCTGAGCACAAGTCAAGATGCATTTCTGAACCCGCATGGGCTGGACACATCCTTCAGGAAGAAGGTGGCAATCACCAAACCGCGGCTAGCAAATGGAGACAAGTCCTCGCCCCACCTTGAGTCTCTGGTACAGGAATATCTGTGATCCTCAAGGAACACAGCCCTGTGCGCAGAGCAGGAGACAGAGCTGGGTCGTCTGCAGGGATCCTCACAGGTCTACTTGTTTACAAGCTCTAAAAATAATTTTACTGCTCAGTGCCCTCCCCTGGGAATGGTGAGCATGATTCTGCTGAAGGACCAAGTCACTACAGGGGAACGTAAGAGCCCATAACCCAGGGCTGCTCTGCACATCGTCTGGCACCCACTGTCTCCAGAAAGCACAAGCAGTACCGTTGCTGTTGCATTTCAGGGCTAACCAGAGCAATCCTGACATGACCACGCACCTTTAAGACAAACTACAAAGCTGGTTTTTACAGAAGGCAGCAGCATGCCTTGTGGCTTACAGTAGCTGGTGTGTCAGAGCAACCCAAAGCCCAGGATGGTCCACGCTGCCCACTTCTCCTCTGAGCGATGGGTCGGTACCCCTGCAGCCTCCATGTAGGTCTGGGACAGGGATGCCCCATGCTCTGGTTGGGGGACCTGCGTTTTTTCCCCATCTTACAGTCCCCGCTGTGTTATCAGTATGCTGACAGCTCCGTGCCTCGATGCAGAGCAGATTCTCACCGGCCAGGTTTCAATTTACCTAATGGTCCGAGCTTCTTACCATCTAACCCAGCTTCCCTTCTCTCACTGCTCCATTCATTTCCAACTCTCTGCAAATTTTGCTAGCAATGCTCCTCTATTTTCTTCTCATGCCTCGATAAAGATATTAAAGGGGTTTGAGTAAACAGCAGGCTCCTTCCAGCTCCCACCAGGAACAGCCAGTACCTCCTCTCCCAGTTCTTCCCTTGAACAGGACAGAGTTGAAAAGCCCATTTGTAGCATAGGTCTGTGGGCAAGTCATGAAAATGCTTAGAAAAAAGGGGACGTGAAGCCCAAGTCAATGAAGTTATTTTGCATTTCTGCTGTAACAGCAACAGCTCAACTCAGGGCTGTAGATCCTGGCCCCACATCAGGGCTAAAACTTATGGGAAAGTTCAGCCATGTCCTAAGCGCAGACCCAGGAAATAAAGGCCAGCCTTGTCAGGAGCGAGGTGCTGTGTTACATCTCTGTTGCATCTCATAAAGAATACATTCACCCTTTGGCAAAAACGAGGCTCTTTATCATCATCTGCAAAGGGATTGGGCTGACAGTTCGATACTGCCAACATCAATCCATCTGCGATCATGAATCAGGCTCCAAAAACCATGGGATTGGCTTGCAAATAATAAAACTTGGGTCCTTTTTATTTGCCTTCTGGTTCCTGAGCCTTTAGGTCAAACTTGCTTCATGCTTTCTGGGCAACTGAGAAGAGAAGACGATTCCTTTTTTTATTTTTTTTTAATGAAAACTGAGATTCTCCTACAAACTACTGAATAAACAGCGTGGGCTCCAATAACATCCCCCACCACGCAAGCCTTGTGGCAGGATCATGAGCTGGCCAGACTGCAGGCTGGAGGAGCTGGCTGCACACCGTACTTTTCCCTGGAAGTTTGTAGCCCAATATCCCTGACGCTTGATCCGGCACACAATTGGGGGCCAGGAGAAACACACATGCGAGGGCTGCCAGCTGCAGGTGATGGAGCTGGAAACCTGCAGGACTGTGAACCGTTGCAAGCTGGACTAAAGAAATCCGGCTGCAGGAGTGAGTCCTGTCCCGGGGATGGAGGAGCTGCTGCCTCACTTGACATCAGGCTGCAAAACACGTAGCCTGATGTGGTTTCCTCTGCCCCAGCATGAAGGCTGCCCATCCCAGGGAATGCAGCAGTAAATCCTGTTTATCAGTCATCCTGCAGTGAAGAACATAGTCCTTGTTCAAGACCTTCAGCCAGCTACACAATCCAAGCGGGCACCAACATCCTTCCATCAAGCAGGGAAAATCACCTCCCATGAGTGGATTCTGCTTTTTTTTTTTTTGAACACGGGCTGTGGCACGAGACCCTGAAGAAAACCATCACGGCCTCACGGGAACTGCAGCTGGCGGGAGGGCAGATGTGCTGGCACATGAATTTGGGGGTGCCCAAAGCAGAGGCGAGATTCCTGCTGTAATTCCATAGTCTTCCTCCATCCCCACTGATGATTAGTGACCATGTCCTTTATTTTTGGCATGCATTCAAGATGTCGATGCATCCCGCATGAGCAAGCCAGAGGCCCAGGCTAGGGTCAGTGGAGATGGTCCCATCCCAGTGCAATGGACACGAAATGGGATGACGCCTCTCTACCATACTCCACAGGGTATGGCTAAATCGACCAAACCCCAAATTTTCTTTGTACCAGAACTTCACAAAACCCCCATCCTATGCTTGGAGCCTCATGGGTTTCCTCTCCTCGCCCGGGGATTTCAAAGCTGGTTCATGCCACTTCTGCCGAGAGACACAAGCTCACAGTACCTCCCCGGCTGCTGGCTCCAGCCCAGCCTCCGGAGGGCACAACTCCTATCTTCAAAGTCCCCAAAAAGCAGAAGTCATGCCACCAACACCGGCAGCCCAGCCTGAGCCCGGCTGCAGAGTTGAAACAGGGCTGAGGCACAGCCCCGACTGATCCCCTCCATCTCCTTTCCCACACCACCTCGTTTTGGTGGGCTTTATCCCTCCCTCCCGCTGCCCCCTTCAAGGAGGGCTCTTCTCACTTTTGTCACTTCTATGTTGCACCACCATTGCGCTCTCTCTCTGCAGAATGGTGGTGTCCTGCTCGGAAAGCATCAGCCACAAGCTGGATACTCTGGAAATATTTTCTATCGGCCTTTTTTTCATTTGTCTCTCTTTTTGGCCTTTCCAGCAGCTATGAATTTTTCTCCATATTCAACAGAGGCCACCACAGAGAAGTCAGTCTCCTCCACCCTTCAAAGCCTTCAGTCCACACATGGGTTGAGCAGGAGCATAAGACTCCTACTCCTGGCCCGTCCTGCTCAACAGCCCTCCTTACTGCAGGCACAGAAGCCACCAGGAGGTAGAGAGGGACATTTGGATAATTGGGGCTGATGGCTTGGGTGGCTCCGTTCTCCGCTGGTCCCTCAGGGCACCATGCAGAAATGGACAACTGGATGGGGAGGCAAAACATCTCTCTTTGCGGAGTCAGTCTTGCCTCCCTGCAAGATGCCCCAGGAGCTCCTCTCACCTCTCTGGCTCCGCAGCTCCAACTGGGGTGGGAAGAGGAGACCTGGCAAGGATCCTTCAGGCTGAGCCTTGCCCTGGTTTTTTATGCTGTTCCTTCTCCTGCATTAAACCAGTGGTGCAGTAATGCTGCAATTGAGAGCAGTGAAACCATGGGAGAGGAGCTACCTCCTTGCCACGACTGATGGTGTAACCCTTGAACTCCTCGCTGGGCTTGCTGCAGCCACCTGGGCAGCCTGTCTCCTGTGCCACCCCGACCAAGGGCCTGGCTTTGGTTCAGTGACAGCAGGAGACGTGCCTCCAAGCTAGAAGTCAGCACTGAACGTCTCCTGGAGCTGCAAGGAGACACCTACAGCAGCTTAGGGAAGCTGCCTCTGGCTGCAATTCTAATACAAATGTTACTTTACCCAGCATCTGATTTCCTGCTCCCATCCTGAGGAGTGATTAACGCCAGCGAGAGCTCCTCCAGAAGGTCTCTTGAAGGCAACCGTGTCTGGGGGACATTCAAGCAGAGCACTCACTGTGGAGAAGTCCCAGAGATTGCTCTGCCCAACGGACCACGTGAGAAACTCAGCCTTGCTCAGGAGCTTTATCGCATCTCATACCACACCTTGAGCTACAAAGACTGTCTACAGAGGACATCACTCTACCTCTCCTGACTCATGCTCTGGGGAAAAGGAGGAGCAGCCTTTTCATCTATCACCCCACAGTGATCTAACGACCTGCAGGACTTGTGCTGGAGGCAAGCCAATTTGTTACAGCACCTTGAAAGCAAAGTGTGTTCCCAAGGGCTTTGTGGAGTTGCAACAGGATCCAGTCAAACCCTGCGAGACCACATGCCAGCTCTGGGTTGCCAGCATCTGAAAATGTCTGTTCCCCGTGCAAACAGCCATAACTACTACACAACAAATAGTCTATTCTTAGCGGTATAGGGAGGACAGTCAGTAAAAGGTTCCCCTCCAGGGATGGAGATCAGCAACCAAGTAAGAAGAAGGGGTGAAGAGAGGCCAGGCAAAGGAAGGGGGAAGGACAGAGAGGAAAAACGGGGGAGCACAGTGCCATGGGCCTGTCCATATCTCCTGTATCCGCTGTGACACATCCCCACCTGCACCCCATGGCAAGTGTCTGGCCAGGGCCAGCATCATCGCTGGGAGGACCGCAAAGAGAAACGGGGGTGGCAAAACCCTGTCAGCTCCTCAGGAGAGGTGAAAAGCAGAGAAATGTTCCCTGGCAGGCTGGCCAAGGCAGAGGTTTTGGCTTGGGGTGGCAGGATGCAAGGCTGGAGCTTTGCACAGGCTTAGGATACCCTCTGCAGGCCAGCGCTGAGCTCCGCACATCTCAAATCACAGAATGGTTTGGGTTGGAAGGGACATTTAAAGATCATCTAGTCCAACCACCCTGCCATGGGCAGGAACACCTTCCACTAGACCAGGTCGCTCCAAGCCCCATCCAACCTGGCCTTGAGCGCTTCCAGGGATGGGGCAGCCACAACTTCTCTGGCCACCCTCTGCCAGTGCCTCACCACCCTCACTGTAAAGAATTTCTTCCTTGTGTTCAACCTAAACCTACCCTCTTTCAGTTTAAATCCTCTGCCCCTTGCAGGGGTTTGGGCTGGAAGACACAGAAACCAAGTTCTGTCCAGGGTGGGCTGGATGCACAGGAGTGATCTGGGGGAATTATCTGGCAGAGATCCCCTTCCAAATCCACTGTCGCTAGGACCTCTGCAGAGAGCTAAAGCTCTGCACGGTGGGTTGTCCCATAAGTGGCTTTGGTGGGGAACTGTCTCCTCTTCCCATGTTCTCTGTCCCTCCCCGAGGGCTCCCCAGGCCCCAGCTCCCAGGTCAGGCTGAACTTGGGGAGCGGGCACCTTTGGGGGGGGCCTGGGCATCTGTGGGAATAATGCACCCCATCTGACTCCGTCTAGCAGCAGCACCTACAGGACAGGCACCCGAGTTGCTGGACTAAGTCCAGTCCCAGCACCAAACCGCTGCCTCCTTCACATCGTCATTCATCTTAATAAAGTCACTCCCATTTTTTTTGTTTCCTGGAGATTAGGATTTTTTGTCAACCGGTGTTTTGTGGATACCCACAACAGCGAGGATCAATGCACTGATATCATTTTAGTCATTTGACACCTAAATTAGAAACAACTAAAGATAGAAGTGTGGGTGAGATACAGCAAGTAAATGATAACCCCTAGCAAGTTCCTGGCACACATTTAGAGGATGTTTCTTGGGCACAGATCTTCCCTTCCTCTCTCTGACCATGGGTGTTTCAAGGGAGCCCAAAGGTGGTGTAGGGCTTCACCTCTGTCTCTGCAGCCACATTTTCTCTGCTGCCAACCCAATGTCTGGGGTAGATGAGAGCCTTCATCAGAGAGGGACCTGACACTAAAATATAGTGGAAAAAAAAAGATTGTTTTAGTCCCCCAGTAAATAGATGAAAAGCAGAAGAGAAGCACAAGAGATTTCCATAGCAACCAGTGCAGAGGCTCTGCCTCCTCTGATTCACCTTCCCTGCACACAGATCATCCAGGGGTGCTGGTATGATCAGTGACCCTGCTGGAAAGGGATGGCCTTAGAGGAGGTGCGGTGACCACGTGACGGAGCCAGGCAGACAGAAATCCCCTGCACCAGCTCCTTTGCCAGCACCGAGTTCCTCTGAAGGGGGGGGATTCTGAACCCAAGGCTTGCTTAAAAATGCCAAAAAAAAAAAAAATAAAAAAAATCAGGACTTCAAGCTGATTCAAACCCCCGAATGTAGAAACCTGCAAAGCCAAGTCATGCTCTCAGAGTCCTGAGCACAACCGCTATCAGGGTGACATCCAGCCCGAGCACTGCTAACATCTGTGTGTCATGCAGTACACAAAAAGGGGAGAGCTCCATTTGACTTTAAAATAAAGCCACACACACACTCAATGCACCTTTGCTCTTCCCAGGGAAAAAAAAAAACAACCATAAATTCACCCTGGCCAAGCTGAGGGCTAAGAAAGAAGTTCTTGCACACCTGAACAAGAACCTGGTAGAAAACAGTGTCCTGGGAGAAGCTGCTGAAGCAGCCAGGCTGGAGAGCACAGAGAACGGAGGGGCAGCAACCGGGGGCTTCAAAGCAGGACAGTGGCTGGGGCAGCCCTGTGAGAAGAAACATGTTTTCTGAGCTGCGCTGGTGTTTGAGATTTCTTCCTCTACTTATAACAAATACTTGTTCATACGGGATGGCAGGTAGGGGCAGACATCCCAGGGGGACCAGACAAATCCCAGGCTTAAATTTCAATAAAAGAAATTCAGACAAAAGTGTGAGAAACTAAAAGATTGGGACTGATCATTTGGGAAGGTTTCAGAGTCCTCACTGCTGGAGATCTTTGAGAAGGGGATAAGCACACCTGTCAGTGATGGTGAGATGGCCAGGCCTCCTGCCTGCACCGGTGCTGTGCATCTCCCACTCCTCAGATTTAACAGCCCAACTAGCCATCACCCAACCTCACAAGCCTGCACGCGGCCTTGCTCATGCCAGGCCAGCTCAGAGGTACGCTGGTGGGCTTTCCAAGCAGATATCCTTCTCAGATTCATCATGAGGAGCCAAGATTTTAAAGCAATTTAGGTGTCTGGAGACAGAGGTAGGCACCAGGTGGGATTTTGACAGCATGGAGGCAGTGGCAGCAAGGTGCCCAGTGTGGCCACCCTTGCACACCCACCCACTCCTACTCCTTCCTGGGGTGCCACGCCATTTGTGGTATGTGTCACAGCAATTTGTGGCTCTGCAGACAGAGCCTGTAGCTGCTAACAAATTAAATAGTCCTTACCCAGGCTAAAGCCACACTATTAAGTGCTTTCATCCTTCCCAAACCGAGTGGCCACATCTAAACTACTTTTGAAGAATAAGTTGTGGCCACACTAACCCGAAAACCATGTCTGTTTGAGACCAAAACTATGCCAAGGACCCTTCCAACAATTCACTGGGGATGCACCCTGTGCTCACTTGACTAGTACAGATGTGGCCTTAAAGAGCCGTATGGCCAAGGGCAGACCTGATCCGGGGTTGGAAGCGACAAGGAGGCTGTTTCCTCCCGCCCTGTTTCTGGCACAGGGAAAGAGAGGGAAAACCAGGCTTTGGGGTGTAACACAAATCCCCTTCCCTGGGATCTGACTCACCCCAGCCTCGTGGAGCAGCTGTGCTAAGGTAGCTCCTAGTCTAGACTCCTCTGTAACCAGCCTGAGGCAGGAGGAAGGGATGAGGGTTAACGGTTAACAGGGCCAGCAGGGACACCAAGACAAGAATTATGGGAGATTTATGTCCAACAAAGGAAAAAACCCAACCCCTTCTGATGACAGGGATAGGCTCAGCCAGTCACACTGAGGGGAGGTGGGTTGCCAGCACTGGAGGTCTTTAAAAACAGGATGAACAAGCATTGCTCAGGAGTGACTCAGGCTGAGCTGATCCCACTTCAGGGAAAGGGGGTGACTGAATAACACCTTGGGGACCTTGCCAGCCCAATTTTCCATGAGTCCTGCACCCCCTTGGGCAATGCCGGGGCATGACATCACACAGATCTGCAACTCCACGTAGCATTTGTCTTTAATAACCAGCCACTCAGCTAGTCCCCTGTCACCAGGACCACAGCAGAGAGGTTTGCATTCCCCCAATTCCCTGAGGCAAGCATGTGCATCTGGATGCCACAGCTCCTCTCCTCATCTCTTTCCTCCTGGAAGAGTGTCCCTCTACAAACCCTGCCCAGAGGAGGAAGGGGAAAAGAGAAGCCACTGTGAAAGAGATCCCAGGAATCTGCTCCAAAGGCAGCTGATAAGCCCACAGGCAGGGAGCTGGGGTTCGCTTACACACCGAGCTCATCCCAGCCAGCAGCCAGGACCCCTTGCTCATGCCCACACCTCGCTGATTTGCTTATTTTCAAAGCCTGTTTTGCCCAGCTGTTCGCTGCCTGCTTTTCCCTGTCTGCCCACCCCACTCTGGATGCACACGCTCCCTATGCCAGCTCTGTTTTGCAACCTCATTCCCACAGCCTCCCTTCCCCCAAAAAATCCCCACGAAGATTAAATGTGATTCTGCATCTCTTCCTCTGAGGCTCCCCCATAGGATGCAGCACCTCTCAGGAGGAAAATAGTTTAAAGCCTTTCTCTCTCAGTAAAAGCTGTTTGTTAAATCGTCAGTCGTTCCGTGAGCTTTGAAGCTCTCCTCCTCTTTTGCTAATCACTTAATGCTGCACGCCGAATGCCATCAGTCTTCTTTCAGAAATGACTGTTCCTCATATTAAGCCTCTGAGGAGTATTTCTTAAATGTCGTTAATGAAAATAATCAACTCAGCCACACTAAACCTTCAAATGCTGACAGCAGCAGATGTACAGCAGTTCTGTCCATGCAGCTGCAAGGCTTCATACAGCACCGTAGGCAGGAACACATCTTCATTAACATCTTCGTTTAGCTGTTTCTTAGCTTGGGCCAAGGAGATCTTGCAGGTCTAATGCCTTCTTAATCAGCTGGACTTTTCAACTAGCCTGACAGAAAGATAGAGATCTCAAAGATATTGCACATCAAAATGCGCTGTGCAAATGGGAGCTAGGTATAAGAAATGTAAATTAGTGCCTTGCGCTAAATGGGATACATTACTAGACACTGGACAATCCACAAGGAACAGAGCTTCACGGGCTCTGTGTGGAAGTACAGCATTTCAATGATGTGGTTTCCTAAACCTCCCTGCCCCTCACCTCCCAGGAGCTCACACTCTAAATTAGACAAGAGTAGGTCCTGCCCCACCACCTCTTTTACCCCTCCTCAGAGAGTTATTTAACAGAAGTGGAAGACTTGAGATTAATTTTAAGTCCCTGTTTTAAGCAGCGACAGAAAATGATGGGTTAGGGGTGAGCTAGAAGTTTTTGGACACGGGTGTGGGGCTGGGAGGAAGGGATTAGCCTGAGGCCGCACATCAGGGATTTGGGTTCCTCCAAGCCCCATGGCCATGGAACTGAGCGCTGTGGCCACCAAGCAAAAACGCTGACTGAGTACCTACAAGCAGATATTACCCAGAAAGGCTTAAACTAAAGGGTTGGTGTAGTACTGGCCCCTGTGTTCTTGCCAGTTTATAACCTGCCGATCTCTGGAGCTCCTGGATGTTCATAGCCAGCCTGAAACCTGAATGGGAGTTCTCCACTGCTTGGCCTGTTGGTGTCCAGGTCAAGCTGTACTTGAGAAGCGCTGAGGAGTCCAAAAAGGAGCATATGCTGTGGGTATAAGGAAAAAAAATAATCTGCAAGTAACAGCGAATCAAGATAGAAAAGGATTGTTAGTACAGGGGGATTTTGTAGTGTCTTTTTAAAGACCCAGCACTACATGTTGTTGGAAGGCGGTTGAAGGGGAGGCTGGAAGCGGCCGGTGGCAGGCAGAGCGCTGTGCCGTGCCCCACAGACCCGCTCTGGGGCTGCTCACAGCCCCCATCCAAGCAGGAGGAAAACCACAGGGATTTGAAGCAGCTCCATAAAACTCAGGCCAGCAGGACCAACCCAAGATTACAACCTTCACCAAAGCATCCAGCAAGGCTGAAGTAACAGATATCCCCCACACGCAGCCAAGCGCCGAGGACCTTCCCAATGGCGGCCCACGGCCTAGAGAACAGCAGTTTGCTGGAGGAGCAGGCAGTCAATGTGCCCTACACCCTTCCCGGGGCGATGGAGGGGACACAGGCCTCCTTCAGGGCCAGTGCCTCCACCTCAGCCTACCACTCACACCGCGACCGGGCTCTGTGAGAGAACGCCCGACCCGCCCTAGCCGACGCCTCACGGCTACTGAGAGAACAGAGAAGCGGCCCCCCGCCTTTTATAGCCGGGCCTCATGAATATTCAACAAGAGGGCGTGGCCACAGTGGAGGCGGGGCTTACCTATACTGACGCGGCGCGGTGCTCCTGAATATCAACCGGGGGGGGCGTGTCCCCTTATGAATTATGTGAGAGTGGGCGGGGCCGCGCGCCCCAACGTTCTGGCCCTTCAAAGTGTGAGAAGATGGCGGCGGCGGGTCCCGGCGGCCGGGCCGCGGTGCC
>JANZLQ010000027.1:25256917-25294953 GCA_026212715.1 Elanus axillaris | reverse complement strand
GGGTGCGATGAGTTTGCGGGGGCTCAGCTTCGTCCTGCGGGGCCAAGCGGCGGGGGGGGGGGTGGTGTGCTGAGCCCACTCTTCTTTGCAGTGGCGGGAGATGGGCCTTGGAGGGGTAGCCCAGGACACAGACACAGACACACACACACGTTTTCCCACTACACCATGCCTGGATCAACATCAGGCTCCCCTCGCCAACAGCATCAGTGATGGGGGGGGGGGGGGGGCGGCAGGATGGTGCCCCCCTGCATCAGCGAGATGGAAGGCTGGGGAGGTGTGAAGGCCGGGCAGGAGTGGGCTGCCGGCAGCATCTCGGCTCATTCTCAGCCCCACGCCTGCTTGAACCCCAAAATGGTGAACGGCGAATTATTTTTATAATAATGTTGCCTAAAAAGTGAATGGTTATGACGCTGCCACCCCGTGGAAGGGCTGGTAAAAGTCAGGCGGGTTTCTGCCGCCTCGAGTGAGGAAAGCTTTTGCGCCGTGGGAAGTGCCGGTCCCTTGTTGACATCAAAAAAAGTCCATCGTTTCTGAGTTCATGGCTTTGTGTCACGCGTTTCCTCCCCATCTCTCAAGCCGTCAGCCTTCCTCAACTTCTAGAAAACCGCTCCCTGTGTTTTGTTTAAAATAAATCCTCTTTTTAGCCGGTGGCGTGGCTCTTTGCCAGTGAGAGCTGAGGTGCTGCAGAAGATGCCCACCTTGCTGCTGTCAAAATTCCCGGTGCGCCGCGATCTTCTGCCGGCGCCGAGGTGCCTGTTGGTCAGAGAGGTGATGCGGCAGCGCTGGCAGAGATCGGCCGCCTCCACTGCACCTACACGAGTGCTTCACCGATGTAGCAGCGCTGGTTGGAGCCATGTAGAGCAGACAAGGCTTTAAGCTATGGATAAATGTCCTTTTAGCCATCCAGCTGTGCCCTAACCGTTCCTCTTTGAGCATGTTACTGGTCTCCCGGTTCATGCTTGTGTCAGCACCCTCTAATTTGCTGCGGGAAAAATTGGCAGGATGAGCTTAAACAGCTTAAATTGGTGGTTTGAACTAACCCCGCTAACCTTTGCTGGAAGCGAATTGGGAAGCCTTCGTGCAGAAGGATTTGCTGAATCAATGAACGGACGGGCTGTCCGGAGGGAGCCGAGCCAAATGGCTGGGAGCGGTTCCTTCTCCCCGGCCCAGCCGGAGGAGGGAGGGACAACTGAAACTCCCCGAGTCCATCTCTGCTCCAAGGTAGTTGTGTCAGTCATGCTTAAATATACGCGGCTTCGTCCAACCTAGCTTGAATTAGAATATCCAGCCATGCTGCAGGAATGCTTATGCAGTGCCTTGGCTGTATTTTTTTAAGGAAAATTGCATTTAATTCTCTGCTTGCCTTGAATTGTCTGAGATGTATATATTTTGCAATAAGGCACACAGTCATCTTGCTGGTTGACGTTTCGTGCCTGCCTGAACTTCCTAAAGTTCTGGAAGTGTCTTGGAGAGAATTGTGGAACGTCTGAGCACTGAGAAATGTGGGGTGTGCCCCCCAAATGTGGACAGACACCTGCACCTGAGTGTCACCTTGTACAGCTTTGTCATGGGCACTCTTTAATTGGGCTAGACTAACCCCTACTTGTGCAGTATTCTGGTCGCGTTTCGTACCACAGACCTCGCTGCTGTGGAGCGGTTGAGTTAACAGCCGATGAGGCGAGCTAAAACGAGCTGTAATCTTGAATGGCATTCCTGCTGCATTTCTAGACTAGGCTCAAGCTTGTCCTTAAGCAGCACCAGACAGCTGTGTCGCACTGAAAGCTGTGAAGGTAATTGGCCACTTAGGTTGTATGTTGGGCTAATGCCGTGGAAATAAAAGGTAGTTTATCCATGACAAGTGTGCAGAGAGAGAGCAGTGGATGTTACTTATCTTGACATCAGCGAGGCTTATTGGAGAACCACAGAATGGCTGAGGTTGGCAGGGACCTCTGGAGACCGCCTAGTCCAATCCCTGCTGAAAGCAGGGTCGGCAGGAGCAGGTTGCCCAGGACCGTGTCCAGTTGGGTTTTGACACTCTCCAAGGCTAGAGATTCTGTGGCCTCCCTGGGCAACCTGTACCAGTGCTTGACCACCCTGACAGTAAAAAAGTGATTTCCTATGTTAAATGGAACTTCTTGTATTTCAATTTGTGCCCATTTCCTCTCGTCCTCTCACTAGGCACCACTGAGAAGAGCCTGGCTCTCTCTTCTCTGTGGTCTTCCAGCAGGTATTTAAACACATGGGTAAGATCCCCCCAGGCCTTCTCTTCTCCAGGCTGAACAGTCCTAGCTCTCTCAGCCTCCTCTTGTATGTCAGATACTCTAGTCCCTTAACAGTCTTCACGGCCCTTCACTGGTCAAGATAAACAACATCCACTGCTCTTCACTCATCCACTGAGCCAGTCATCTCATCACGGAAGGTCACTGTGTTGGTTAAGCATGTTTTCTTTTCACAAATCCAAGCTGACTACTTCCCAAACACCTCCTTGTCCTTGTCTAGAAGTGGTTTCCAGGAATAGTTGCTCCATCACCTTCCCAGGGATCAAGGTGGGGCTGGCCCTGTCATTCTTCCTCCTTGCCCTTTTTGAAGGGAGGAGTGATATTTACTTTCTTCCAGGCCTGAAGAACCTCTCCCGATCACCATGACCTTTCAAAGATAATCAAGAGTGGCCTCACAATGGTATTGGCCAGCTCCCTCAGCACTGCTGGGTGCGACCCATTAGACCCCACGGACTTCTGTATGTCTGGTTTGTTTAAATGTTCCCTAACCTGATCCTCCCTCCAGCAAGGGTGGGTATTCCTTGCTCCAGCCTTTCCCCCTGGTCTCAGGGGCCTGGGATTCCTGAAGCTGGTCTTAGAATCACAGAATGGTTTGGGTTGGAAGGGACCTTCAAAGATCATCTCGTTCCAACCCCCCTGCCCTGGGCAGGGACACCTTCCACCAGACCTGGTTGCTCTAAGCCCCATCCAGCCTGGCCTTGGACACTGCCAGGGATGGGGCAGCCACAGCCTCTCTGGGCAACCTGTGCCAGCCTCACCTCCCTCATTGTAAACCATTTCTTCTTTATGTCCAGTCTAAACCTGCCCTCTTTCAGTTTAAAACCATTGCCCCTTGTCCTGTCACTACAGGGCCTGGTAAAAAGTCTCTCTCCATCTGTTTTATAAGCCTCCTGTATATACCGAAAGGAGGCAATGGGCACAAACTGAGACACAAGAAGTTTCGCTTACCCTAAGAAATAAACCTTTCACTGTGCGGGTGACCAAGCACTGGCACAGGTTGCCCAGGGAGGTTGTGGAGTCTCCGTCCTCAGAGATGGACAGGGACCTGGCCAGCCTGCTCCTGGTGACCTTGCTTGAGCAGGGGGGCTTGGTCCCCAGAGGTCTTTGCCAGCCTCAGCTGTTCTGTGATTCTGTTATCAAACACTGAATAAGATGATGTATTTAATTAAATCACTTAAAATCTGCAAATTCTTAAAAACTGCTTGGTATGACCTCTTGGCATACATTGAGTATTCCAGCTTAAATTGGCTAATTAATCACAGTTTCAAGTCCCAATTTTTGTCATTCACTTTGGGATTCATACATAATAGTGGACTTAAGGACCTCTTAGATGTTGGCTGAGACTGGGGATTCTGCATTAGGTGCTATACAAATACATGTGAAGACAAAGTCCTTGTCATGACACTTGTCAAACAAACCCAGGTAGGAGTAAGCCGGTGTTGTGTCTTAGCGTGGGCTGCGTTTGCTTGCCTGCTCCTGGGCACCTGATGCCCTTTGAGCTGCCCTGCTGCCTTCAGCCTGGCCTCCAGCTGCTGCTCCAGAAGGGTCTGGGTGGCCCACAGGTCCCACGTGGGCATCTTGAAGCACCTGGAAAGGCACCCTAGATGCTGGTATAAAACCAAATTTCAAGCTAAAGATGCGGTAGTGGCTGTAATACTTTGCTAAGTAAGGTTTCTTATATTAAAACTGTTGCCTGGTGAAAGACTTGGAAGGCAGAGAGGTGCAGCAGATGGGAGGCTTGGAGACTGTGGGTATGTGTTTGAGGATTCAGCTAGCCAAGAAGAAGAAAGAACATAACATGTTCGCGGCGAGGTGCTCAGCCTGCTTTGCAAGAAAATAAGTACCTTCATATTTCTCCCAAGGAAGATGGAATACACTATGAATCAAGACAAAAGAAAAGGGTCCTGTGAAAAAGGACAAGCAGATGAGATTGTGGCTGTATCTTCTCAGGCAGCAGGCACAAGGCCTGCCTTCAGCATCAGATACCCACATTGATAGATTTTTGCCTATCAGTCCTGACGTTACTGTCCCAGATTATAGATGACTTCAGGGAGCCTGGAAAATTGCTGAAGGACAATTGTTCCCCTATGAACTGGGAAACAGAAATTCAGTTTTGCAAGGAGAGGGCTTGTTAAGCTGGTCAGGAGCTTTAAACTCCTGACATGAAAATGGTCTGGGAGGGAGAGAATAAAATGACTGCTTTTGGAAGGGACAGGGGAAGTCTGCTCCCGTACACCAAGGCAGGATCGAGCATACCTAAACCATTCCTCGTAGACATCCGAGTCATCCGTTCTTACAGAGATGGCAGAAGGGGATCTCATGGCCACCTTTGTTTCAGCCTCTGAACACTTGAAAAATTTTAATACCTAATTTTAATATAATTTTAATACCTAATACCTAATCAGAATCTCCTTTGTTATAAATGCAGCTGATTTCTTTTGTTTCTCTTCTGCCCGGTAGCTATGCAGAACAATTAATAACTGATGCTTTTATATGAGGGGTGGGGTGTTTTTGCCAGACTTCTAACATGACTTCCCCCTCCTTCCTCCAAGTCTTTTTTTGGCTGTGGTTTCCCTCTTTCCCCACTGGACCAGACCAGTCTAGTTCTTGAGCATTTCCTGGTGATTCCTTAATTTCCTGTCATTTCTGTTCTGTAGTCTGTCAGCAGTTTTTTTTGTCTCAAGACCACAGTGCTAAGAGTTTAGAAACAGCAATCCTCATGAAGCCTTTCCCTGCTATGTGAAAAGCAGTGATTTACTCCCCATGTCAAGCTGATTAAAGTTGGCACCACCTCTTTTTTCCTCCTTGTCGCAGCTTTGGTGTTGTAGGGCTTTTTGAAGGGGATGGGTTAAATTTAAGATTGCCTAGGAAAAGAAATAAGGTAGGGGTGCCTCCGCAGGGACAGTAACAACTGTGCCACGAGACTCTCAGAGTGCTTGCACCTCTGTCTCCTCTCTCACTGTCCTCTCTCCAGTCATCCACAATACTTAAATTATTAAAAATAATCTACCATTCAAGCCATTAATGAAGAGAGTGATTAGGACCAGACCCAGCACTAGCCCCAGTGGCCAATGTGAGAGGCTGTCCTGGCATGGCAGTGGATCATTAACTCTTGGAAAATAATTTTTCAGCTCAATGTGCATCCATCTGAATAGTGGTTATACCTAGACTAGCTTTTTTTTTCTCACTGTGCATCTAAGAATGTTTTTTATGTGCTTCTAAATGAAAAAGACAAAGCATGTTTGGTGTACTGTTACTCAGGGTGCTGAGGACGGGGTTATCCTGCAAAATAGGGATATATCCAGATAATACAGGAACGAGAGGGTGAGCTGGGAGTCAGCATGCAAGGAAACCTCATGGAATGAGCCTGCGTCTGCTGGAATTTCAGCTCTGTCTCCAGACCAGCCCTGCTGTACCCAACCTGGCAGCTTTGCAGGGTTGCATGTGCGTCTGGCAGCTCCAGGAGAGCATGCGAGGTTTAATGTTTGTGCAATGCTGCGCGTGAGCTGAAGTGGTCTCCATGAGCCCAAAGGGTGCTGGCACTAAACCACGTCTAGCAAAATTTCTTATCCTGTCTTCATGAGATTAAGAGCTATTGCTCCTTGCCCTGCTCCCACTCCTGACAGCTTCCCCATCTAGGACTCTTGAGCTTCTTCCCTTCGATGCCTTCATTCCACTCTCCTACCTCCCCGGCCAGTTCTTCTCCTCCTCTCTCCGCAGAGGCATAAGGGCAGGATTTTGAGTTCCTCTGCAGTAGTTCCTACTCTCATATTTTCTTGCTTTATTTCCTTATGCATTTCTGTCCAGAGCAAGTTTTGGACAGCGCAGGAGGCAGTTCCTGCATGGGCTGCTCAAAAGTGCGTGGGTGACCCCTAACACAGCTCATCCTGCTAGTCTATAACTTTCTCTGTAAAGAAAAATTGTGGGCATCTTGGTCTCTACAGCAGGTAAAAAAAATACCCTGTCACACCCAAGAGATGAACTCATATTGTTTACTTGCTTCCCTCTCGTCCCCTAATTATCCTATCAAAGAAGGAGATTGGATTGAATTAATGTGAGTTGTTCTTACAGAGTTGGTGTTAGTTTGTTGTCTGCCTGTTGCTAATGAACTAACAATTGGTTGTAGTACCCGTTCACATATTGAAACTAAGCCTGCTGATGTACATTTTTTAAGTAGCTGCTTCCCCTCTCATTCCCCTACTTCTCCATGACCTTAAAGAAAACCCCTTTGCTCCAGGAAGCCTCGAAGACAACCACGAACAGTTCAGAACTTACCAAGGGGGATTTCACCAGCTTTCTAAAGCCGCCTCTTCTCCCTCTTGCATCCCCAGACAACCTCTCCATCTTCCATCTTCCTTTATTCAAAGCCTCTTCCCGGGCGTTGCTACCAGCAGGAGCACATCTTTTGGATTTATACCCAATATGGCTTGAACAACTCCCATCTTCGCTGAGACTGGCTCTCAGCACACCATGCAGAGGCATCGACCGGTTCTCGGCTGCGTCCCTGGAGAGGTCTATCCATTTACAGTTTATTGTATTCTTGAACTTGGTACATTCCTTTTAGAATAAATGGCCTTTCATCTATTTATACCACCATACAATTCACAAATTTTATGAATTCTCTCCTAAGACCTACTTACTGTATGTACATGCATCGTGTGAATCCCTCAGCCTTGCATTCACTGTTAGCTGTCCATAGAAACCAGGCAAGTCAGACCATTCATATGGATGAGAAACTATTCAGGAGAGTTCTTCCAAAATACCTTTCCTTTGCACTTTTTGTGCCATCTTTATTTACTTCTTGTTTCTGCACTCCTGTTTTTTAAAGTACCTGATCACAGTTAATTTTTGGTAAACACCAAAGCGTCACTCTTCTGAATGCTTAAGCTTTCACTGTGTCAATTATTTCTCTGCCCTCTTCCTATTAAGTGATGGACTTTTTTGTTTTCTGTCTTGTTTTTAATGCATGTCTAGATCCACTTTTTGGTGGCTTTGTGTGCCTTTTCCCAGGTCCCTAAGCCAAGCTTTTGAAAATGAAGAAATTGAACAAGAGGTGTAGGGGAAAGTAATGCTTTCTGTGCCCTGGCACCAGTGCTAGGGGAGCCGGGTCACTCCATTTGGAACATAAATCAAGCAAAATTAGGTAATTCTCCCCTTTGTACTCCGCTCTGGTGAGACCCCACCTGCAGTTCTGTGTTCAGCTCTGGGGTCCTCAGCACAGGAGAGAGACACGGACCTGTCGGAGCGGGGCCGGAGGAGGGACACGAAAATGATCCGAAGGCTGGAGAACCTCTGCTGTGAGATAGGGCTGAGAGAGTTGGGGTTGTTCAGCCTGGAGAAGACAAGGCTCCGGGGAGACCTTATGGCAGCCTTTTTACTGAGGCCTGTAGTGACAGGACAAGAGGCAATGGCTTTCAGCTTAAAGAGGGTAAGTTTAGATTAGAGATAAGGAGGAAATTCTTTATGATGACGGTGGTGAGACACTGCTGCAGGTTGCCCAGAGAAGTTGTGGGTGCCCCATCCCTGGAAGTGTTCAAGGTTAGCTTGGATGGGGTTTTGAGGAACCTGATCTAGTGGAAGATCATAGAACATGGGATCTTTTAGGTTAGAAAAGACCTTTAAGATCATCGAGTCCAACTGTAAACTTAACACCGCCACTAAATGTCCTTGCCCACGGCAGGGGTTGGGCTAGATGGTCTTCAAAGGTCCCTTCCAACCCAAACCATTCTGTGATTCTATGAAAATCTGTTGGGAAGACTAGTCTCAAGGAGATTATTGAAACTATTGGTACTAGCCTATTTAGGATGTAGCAAGTGAGGCAGAAATGACAGTATATTAATAGCTATCAACCACATTAACATTTTTCTAGTGTCATCTCCTGCTTCAGCTGGAACTCCAGGCTCAAAACTAGATTAAATCTATTTTTGTCCCATTTGGCTGTGCATGAGAACTGGTCTGGAGCCTGTTATGGTACAGGAGCTGCTTTGGGGTGAAAAAACTTTTTTGGGGTGAAAAACTTGCATTTTTTTTTCAGTAGGTTGGTCTTCGTTTGATTGAGTTTCTGTCTGGTTTGCTGTGACCACAGATGCCTGCAGCAGGGCAGAAGGGGGCTGGCAATGCTGCATGTTGTCCTACCGGTATGTGACAGCCCAAAGTCTTCCTACAGCTCCAACCTTACTGATTCTTCCACTTACAAAAAAGTTGCAGATTGGGGGCCAAAATGCTCTGAGTTTAAATTTGTTGTTTCCAAATATGTCCCAATCCACCAATGCTGAAGTGTATATATATATATATATATATATATATATATATATGCAGTATGCCATTGGCATATCTTCATGTAATTTAGTTAACATCCTTTTAAAAGAACTAGAGTAACTACTCTTGTTGGAAAACTGTTTCCAAACCTCTCTGTAGTCAGAAAACTTACAATTTCTTGTTTTACATTTTGAAAACATTAAGATCTTATCTTCATCTACAAGTATAAACACTAACTGCTGGAAGTTAAAATGAAAAGCAGTGAAAACCTCAAGGTTTTGATTATCCCTGCCAAGGATAAAGGGGAGAAGGAAGCTACAAAGTCTGCTGAAAGTTTCTGTAGAAGCTGCGGGTGAGGGGGATTTGCAGCTACGGGTGGCAGAGCCTTGACTTGCCGTATGGCATCGGTTTGGCAAAACCCAGGAGCCTGTGAACAACAGACAGGGAACTGAAGGGTTTCTGAATCGAGTTCAGCTTATTTTTATTCAACCCATGTTGCTGAGTTCACCAGATGGATGTTTCTGAATCTTTTGCCAGTAAATATAAAATCTGCTGGTCAGGAGTGCAGATTAACAGCGACAGTGTGTAATGCACACTTGTGTGCTAACATTGGAAGGGTGGAGTCATTCAAGGGGATTGAGGCTACAAATCAAATGCCTCTCATAAAGAGAACCAGCGTTAAATAATTAGAAAATCTTTTGTATTCTCAAATAGTGCAGAAATCAATTGTTTTTTCCAAGATTGAGCGCAACACGATGAAACTCTTGTCTGCCAGCATAAAAGAGCAGGATGCTGGGCTAGATCCTGCTGCTGTGACTGTTTTGGTGCTATCACCCTGCTTGGAAGGAGCATCCCGGTGCCGACCTTCCCAACAGCTCTTCCAAGTCAGCTTCATTTAGAAACTGTTTCTGTTGTCCCACAGCTCACTTGAGAGGAAGAGCAAGCAGGAGCTTTGCTGCAAAATCAAGTAAAGGGCCGTATCTTCCATCATCTTGCCCGTTTCCATTGTTCTCCTAGGTTGTAGCACACATCGAAACAGCTGAGCAGCCTTGTCCTGACCTGAACATCCAGAATTAGCACGGGGACATGTGCTGGAGGAACACGTGTGATCATTTTGCCTTCCTCCCCACCTGCGTCCTGGTGCGAGGACCCATCTGGTTCGATTTGCAGCAGTTCGGTGCTGATAGAAGCATCCTTGGCTGGTGGCAGCCACTGCGCAGCATCGCTCTACCCCAGAAACTACACAGGGGTGTTGTAAACGTAGATACACAGTTGTGCGTACATTTTTGGTTTCATCTCTTCTACACAGAGTTAGAAATTTGGAGTCTCGTCTCTTTTGACCCATCTGTAAAATACGCAAGTGGTGCATAAAGACACTATAGATAAAATTGCTTCCACCTAGTATTGGTCCACTTCAGCTAAATCAGCACAGATTTATAGATAAATGTTGTTTCATTATTCAAAATCTCTTCTGGCTTGCTGAACCCATGTAAGCAATGAAACAGTTGATGTGGCTTGTCTTTACTGCTGCATGTTTCCCTCAGGTTAGCTCATATGCTTTTATTACCCTGGAGGAAAAAAAATACAGCTTTTTTAGGTATGAAGGTAAGGTCTGAGACAAGTCTTAAACATTCAGAAGTAATTGAAGTTTGCTGTAGGGGCGTTACAGATGGCTGCTGCTCTTGGGACTGTCTGCGTGGAAGTTCAGCTTGATAAAATTCACAAAGAGCTGGAACTGCTCAAGGACACGATTGAAAAAACATTTTGAGAAGCCGGTTTCCAGCGCAGCCGGTTGCAGGCGCAGAAGCAGGAGCAAGGAATGCAGCCTGGCCTCCCCAGCATCGCCACCACTTGGGATTTTTATCACACATGTTGGGACATTTTGGATGTTTTCCTTTAAAAACAAGCCTAGCTCACGCAGGCGTGCAAGTAAGAGGGAATAGCAGCTCTTTCTTTAAAAAAAAAAAAAGCCTTAGCATCTATATGCTTGATGTTTGATTACCAGAGATTTTTTCCCCCTCCCCTTTTAAAGCAGGTATTAAAGAAAATACTTGGTGATTTGTTCAGCTCTGGTATTGGCAGCATTCCCTCTTTGGAGCTACTTGAGCAGGAAGCTCCGGAGTTTGCACCCACACTCACTCATGAGGTGGGAGTGAAGTTATGGGGCTGTCCTCTAAGGACTTTAAAAGCAAACCAGTGGAAAGCAGGACAGGTGAAAACAGGATTTAGTCAGTCTTTAAATGGCATATTTCGGCATCAGGACTGTGACCTGTCCCCAGGGAGGAGGCACATGTGGCCGTGAACTGGAGGGTGCCCGCCCAGGCAGTCGGCTGCCAGCTGTGGGTGTTTGATTTACATACACCAACATGAACTTTTTATTTCAGGCCAATGTGTCTGAGGAATAAAAAGTCTTTCTAAATAAAACGTGGTGGAGCTGCTGGTTAGTATCCCTTAATTTTAGTGAGCTGGGAAAAGGAAATTCCACTTAATTTTCCTCCTTGCTTCTACCCATTTCATACTGAGCGTAGCGTGTTGGGATGATGAGCTGTGCTGCACCCTGCCTGGACTACTGATCCGGGCTGAGCCAGGGTGGTTGTTCAGGGGTTGTTGTTTTATTCCGGTTGTTCCCTTTTCCATCCAAGCTCCTCTGACTGTAGTGAAACTTGCCCAGACTTGTGCTGCACAGAAGCAGGAGCTTTGAGGCTAACATAAAGACAGTTATCTGGGGAGTAACGAACTCTAGGGATGGAGGTTAAACTATAACCCTGTGCCAACACGCTTTTGCTTTCTGAATTCCCGAGGGAGAAGGGAGGAAGCGGGAGCAGGATGGGGAATTCCTGCCGGACAGAGCAGCCTGCCTGCCCAGCTTCGAAATACTGACCTCAGGGAGCATATTGCAAGCAGAACAAAAGCTGTGCTTGCTCTGGACTGGGACAGCACTGCAAACAGCTGCAAAGGGGAAAGGGACATGGAGGAGTAAAAACACTGTTTATATCGAAAGTAGAGAGCATTCTCGATGTCCGTTTAAATGGCAGAAGGGCACGGGTGTGAATTCAGGGTGTTGTGTTGCTGCTGTCAGCCTGTGTTTCTTGGGTGTCTGGCTGGAGCAGACACTTAAAGTCTGGTTTTATTTCTAGGACTCAGGTTCCCCATGACATCTCAGGGCTGTTACTTAACCCCTGTGTTTACATCCTCCTAACACTCCCTTGATTGCTTAACTGCTTGTCAAAAACTCTTGAGAATCTCAAAATAAACTATAGAAGTGCAAAATGGTATTACTTGGCCATCCTCCTCCCAATGTTTCTGTATGTTAAATAGAGCTTTGATAGCAGCGTCGTAATATAAACATACGTGCTTGGAAAAATGCTGCAGAACCTCTTGTGCAGTCAGTGGAAAGCTTACCCTTTTTGGGAAATAATGCACAACCCCAGTCATCACACACTAAAAAGTGTTTCCTTTTTTTTCCTTCTCTTTCCAGACTTCATATTCAGAGCACCCATTAAATTAAGCAAACCAGGGGAACTCCGAGAAGAATATGAAAGCCAGCTAAGGAAGGTACAGTATTCTGTATAATTGAGGTTTTTCTTCAAGAATAACTTGGATTTCCTGTAGGAATGCCATTCTACCTATAAGGAAACTTGAAGAGCTTTTTATTCCTGCTCTGTAACAAAGGTCATTTATTCCCTTTATGCTGTTCAGCCAGTTCAGGAAAATGTTGGCAGCGATCGAGCAAGTAGAAGCCAGATTTTGCTGTCTTAGGCTGCCTTCCAGAACATGGAAATGTACCTTCCTTGGTGGACCTTGAGCGACTGTTTGGTTGTACAGGGTTTATTAGAGCATCAGTATTTGTGGATGTAATTCCATAAAGGCATCTCCTGCAGTAACATCATTCTCAGAAACAATCTATTCCAAACCAGAGCTTTCTGTCTATTTTTAAGCAAGAAAAAATGTCAGTTAAAGACAAAAAACTGAGAAGGGAAGAAAAGCTCTTCAGTGTTTTGGAGTTAAAGTTTGGGAAAATATTTTTTACATTTAAAAAAGGAATTTTTCTTAATCTAAATCATTGAAGTGTCTCCAGTGGCTAGTCATTTATGGAAATTGGCTGCTTTTTAAGTGAGAAAAATTGCTGTGAAAGCAATGACTGCTGCAGCCGAGCGGATAATGATTTCCATTGCAACTCATCTCGTGAGAGTTGCCCATAACTTGCTAAAACATTCGCGCAGCCACTCATAGCTCCTGCATCTGTCGTCCCTTCCTCTGCCTGGACCCGCGCACTGTCCTGCCGAAACACGGACTCTGCCCTGCTGCTGAGTGTCTCTGTCAATAGATTTAATCACTATCCTGGGGCCTTGATCTCTGTGATGGTGTTTTGCTTTGAGATGGGTCCAACCTCTTGCTGATTAGTTTACCTGCTGGGGAAAAGGAACAGGGGATTTTTCATCATTGAAGAATTTTCTTTGGGTTTTTCAGTTGAAGATCTCAACAACTGTAGAAAGGGCTGGGAAGCTGATATTTAGTTAGAAGAATAGCCTTGTCCACTCGGTGATGCTAAGTAGGGAAATACTGCTTAGATGATATTTAAGGTAAATAACTTGTCTGGGAAAAGCATATATATGAGGAGACAATTAGAACTATGGAACACTTCTCTCCTGCTTCTCTATGCATGGAGTTAGCAGTGACACTGATGGGCAGTGTCGCTACAGGTTATTAGGATAACTTTGGCTGACTGTGACCTTTCATTAAGTGATCTTAAGGAGTACAAACTCTTCTCTGGTCCAGGTGACTTTTGCTAGGTAGGCAAGCACGCTTTGTGTGTAAAGTTTTGTGACTTGCGGCAGTTTTAGTGACGATGAGACACTTTGTTGAGAAGCAGTTGTTTAGGCAGCAGTGTAAGACTTAAGTGCACAGAAATCTTATTCATATAAAAATACAGTTTATCAATTAACTTAAACATGCATCACTGTATCTGGCAATTTAATTTTTTTTTCACTGTAACCTTCAGGATGAGTATACTCACGGTATTTTTGGCTTAAAGAAGAAATAAAGCTTTTTATGTAGGTATGAACTGTAAACCTTGCTAGCGTTATATAGGACTATTGCATCTGTGCAAGACAAAATGGGTACTTTGTCACTGCTTGTTAATCCTGATCATTCCATTACCAACTTTAAATATTATATGTAAAGTTCAAGTAAGCACGTTTAAAGCATAGTAAGACTGCAGCTGAAGAGGTTTTTGCATCTACTGCTTGACTTCAGCAAAAAGATAACCACGTGCAGTCCAGTGCCAACACTTCTTACTTCCCCACCAGTCAAAAGGAAATACTTTAACAAGTTTCTGGCATTTGGGGCATGTTTTTGTCTTGTTCCTGTTCAGCCTGCTGCCTTCCCCTTTTTGCTCACTGGCAGATGGAAGATAGGTTTCTTCCCCTGCTGACTTAAACTGACTTTTTATGAACCTCGTCTGAAAGAGCTTTGGGGGTGGGGAATTCTCTGAATCATCATCTAAGAAGAAAGGGCAATGTAATTTTGCTGACAAAAAAGGCAAAACTGATGATGCACTTGCGCCTTTTCCTTATTCCAGGCAAAACTGTGACTGTAGCCACTTAGTGAGAGTTTCTTGGTGTCTCTGAACTTCTGAATTAGGCAGGAGGAGGCAAGAACTCAGGTTTGGGAATCGAAGCTTGTGTGTAACTGGGCTTCCCTCTGTATCTTGAGGCAAGATGTTTCATCTAAGCTTCCCTGCCCATGAAACGAGGGTGACTGGTGCTGGCTTTGCTCCTGAGGAAGGGAGAGGAATGTTCAAAAGCTTTTACATCTCCCAGATGTGAGTTGTTAAATCTTAGCTCTTGACCTGCTTCCCAGCCTTTTGCAGTTGAAAACAAAGTAGTTGCCATAATTATGTACTGAAGAATTTTTATTTGAAGTGGGTAATCTCGTAGTGTAATTTTCTCAACTGGTTTTCAGAATGAGATGAAATGTTTGCTCTCTGTGCAGGATGGCGAAATTTTTTTTCCTCTTATACACAGCGCACTTGGTGTTCTTGTATTTTATATTTTTCCAAAGGAGGATGTTGTTTCTCTGTACTAAAAACCTAACTCATCCTGTTAAACTGTCTTTCTATCACAAGCAGTCTATTGCTTGTAATCACATGCTATCAGGAGGGAAACTCCTACCTGAGGCATGTGCTGACATGCAGCTTTCCAGCAGCATGGGTAGATGGAGCAGGCTGAGGGAGGGAGCAAGCAAACCCGGACAGTTTATGCAGTGAAGAGAAGATGTCAAATGTGAGTTTACCAAACTTTTGGAAATTAATGTTAGTATTGAGAATGATGTTCCTGAAATGCTCATTTCTTGACCAATTCTTGAGCAAAAAAATAGCGATTGCTTGTACAGCATTTTTTCCTGCAGTTCTAGTATCCGAAAGGGCTACAGACAGGTTAAAATGCATTTTCTGATAACCATACTGCTAATAGCAGCTGATAGTCCTGCATCCAGTATTTCAAAGCTGCTACTCGGATAACCTAAGGTGCTTTTCCCAGGGTAGATGTTTCACACCGGCTTGTTTCAGTTTCTAGTCCTCATGTCCTGGCACAACATTGCCACATTTGTAAGTAAATTCTCTGGGAGATAATTTACATTAGGCTACTTAAAATGATCTTTTTTTTTAACCAGAACAAATTTTATCATTACAGTTGGCTTTTGTTTGCAACCTGAATTCTGGACGTAAATTCCTTTTTGTATCCCGTAAATTAGGATTAGGATCCTGTTGTTGCTTTTTTCACTGTCCGTAGAGCTTGTGCTTGCACCTCCCATTAACTGTGCTGTGGGTTTGCCCAAAATCTTTAAATATTCCTGTATGTTGTTACATATGTGTGTGGCTTTAGATTTGGGAATTGAGTATAATTTTTTATAAGTTAGACAAAAAAGTGAAGATTTCCATATAGCTTTCTTCCATGTGGAAAATACGGAAGGGACACAAGTGTTGGGTAGTATTTCATCTGGACAAAAAAAGTCATCTTTATGATAAATCCTGATGTGAACTTGTTTTTCAGATACTTAAAAAAGGCTCCTTAAAGTGCAGAAATACTGTTTGTGAAATGTACAGCAGACTGTTCATCATGTCTGCATCATGTGGCTATAATCTATATTAGTCAGACACTGTGTTGTAGTTATTGCTTGAGATTATTAATAGATCAGGAATTTAAAGATACATCTTAAAACAACTCTAAACAAGAAGTCAAACCAGTCTTTGAAAACATTTGCTAAACACTCACCATCAGCCAAACAGTGGGTTTTTTTCCTGGTTTCTACCTTCTCCTACCTCTCTCTTCCTCATCTCTGGGTGTTCGGATTCAGTAGAATTCGGGTCCTTCCTAGTCTGAAAATCATTACGTGTTTTTCACGTAATGCATCGTGAACTCTTGTTTTCTTTGTCATCCACATGTCTGTGCCTTTTTTCCCCCCTCCTTCAGCAGGGAAGAAAAATACTAAATATTTTGGGAAGAATGAGGAGTTGTTGCAACTTTATGTGAAGTGCCTTTCACTGCCTTTATGTACAGTGCTATAGGATCAGTGCTTGAGCTGCCTGCAGATGCCTTGAGCTTTACTGGAGGGCACCAGGTCCCACAGCACTGCCCTCCTGGGAGGCGAGGGGGAAGTTGCGGCAGCGTGAGAAGATAGGAGGGAACGTAACAGGGCAGCTTCTTAAGCATCCGAGATGCCTACACTCAAATGGGAGGAATAAACAGAAGTATTTGAATTTCTAGTGCTTAGCCATAGCTGTGATTCATCAGCATGGTGGAGATCTGTCAGTCAAAGGTTGGGCTTGTTGTCCCAGATGTGGATAGCTTATGCACAGAGGTTGGGTGGAAGAAGGAGGGAGGAACTGGTATATATACATATATATGTAGACTATTCGTCGCCTAGGTGTAAGCCTGAAGTTGAGGAAGAGGTGAGAGACAAGCCGGGTGAATGGCTGGGTAATGAGTGAGAAGGGAGCTGGGTGACGTTAGCCTGGGCAGGGACAATCGGCTGGCGTTATCTGAAGTATGTACTGCAGAGACTGTTCATCAGGAAAAGGTGGTGGGAAGGAGGAAAAAAGGGGGTTTGTTGGTTTTGAGTAGCAGGTCTGCAGAAAAGAGGTCCTGGCAGAAATGGGGAGTTTGCTTCCTTAGGTAAGGGGGAGCAAAATAACGCAGCAGGGGAGGCAGCCCATCAGAGTCATGGATCATGCTGGGCATAGGCCTTTGGTTTAGGAAGAAAGAAATCTCTGCAGGGAGAGCCTGACCAGGAGAAGCTCGTGGACACTAAAGTTGACCTTGGTTGGTTAAAAGGGATCACTAAGTGATGGATTGTGGTTTTCAGAGGGCAGGAAAGTGTTTGCGCTTCTTTGTGTCCTAGTGTCCTAGATCTGGCCTTCACCTGCACTTCTCATCTGCATTTGCACTTCAGCGGATAAACTGAATTCAAGCTTTGGGCCTCCAGTTGGCCATCGGAGGGTTAGGTAATTTCTCTGGATCTTCTCCATCCCAACGTGTCAATGAAACAATAGAATTTCATATAGCATGTAGGTTTCAACATGGGAATTCCTGTATCTAACCAATTTTAATTTAGGTGATGCTGTCTGTATGTCTGCGAGAGTGTGTGTACTGTGTTGCCGGCCATTTGAAGACTAAAATTGAAATGTCTTAGCTTGCATGAAACTACTGTTTGCACATTTTTATTTGTAGTATGATTATCTACAAGTAGACAAAAGCTTTTGTCTCTCTATTTTGTCTCTCTATTGTCTCTCTACAGAAAGTAGTGTGTCAGAGAAGTCTTTGTCAAACCCTGGACCTAACAGTGCCTTTGCTGTTTTGCAAAGAAGATAATATCCATGATATTTGTGTGGAGTGCATGAACTCGAAAGCATTGTAGGAACAAACCAATCTTCACATTATTGCAAGAGGGAGGCAGCGGCTCTCCTCTAGAGAAATGAAGACACAGTATTAAATTATGTGGCCAGACTCTTGGAAAATCACTTGTTGGCAAACAGGTGTAAGACTTAAAATATTTTTAAATACGCTGTCTCTTTTGTCATTATTTCCAGCTGAGAGAAGAAAAACTACAAGAAAAAGCTTCCGAGGATCTGATTCACAAGTTCATTCTAGATGACATGGAAATAGGAAAAAGAAAAATGGAAGAACAGCAGAAGAAAGATGAATCTTTAGTGCTTAAAATGAACCAAGAGTGTGTAAGTAAGCTTGCGCTTCTCTTTCCTACCCACATCATAGACACTGAGTGGTAGGTGAAATGCTGCTAAGACTCAGTCCTGGAACAAGAACTAGGGTTTTTTAAGCCCTTGACTAGCTGAGTATCTCCTGTTCCTGCCCGTTGAAACTGGGAGCTCTCATCCTTTGACATAGGGAGCTTCCCAGAGTTATTTGATTGACTTCTTTATAGCCCTTGAAGGCTATGAGCTAAAGATCCATGTTGGTGAGAACCATCTTCTAAGGTTTGTTATGACTACAATTGTTCTTCCAGAGGTTTCTGTCCCGACTTTTACCCACTGCACTTGTGACTCTTCCAAACATAGCAGATACATCTGTAGAGGTAACTGCTCTGCTTTGTGTATCCTTGGTCTTCAGGTATATATGCATTTCCATTAACATTTCTCCATGAATCTTCTACAGTGTAGGTGTACGATACTGTAGTCCAACAGATACTTCATGCTGAGTTTTGCCTATTTCTCATTTCAGTTGTGAAACTCCACAGGAAATGTTCTTAAGATTTAAAGACTGATAGGCTCATACGTGGGCACTGAATAACGTCTTGTAGTACCTTTCTTGTAGGATTTTCTCAACGTTTTCTTGATCAATAAATAAACTCTCTTCAAAGATTGACAGCTATACATAGGTGCTATGTGTTTATTTTTGCATTATTTATGCTTTTAGGGCCAGCCTCTGAGCTGTTACAGCTCCAGTGAAGAGAGCTGAATGAGCTGGCAGTTTGCATTCTCAATTTGTGTCCTCTAGGTGTAATCAGGGCAGGGGCTTTTGGAATCTTTAATACCTTTGCAAGAAAGAGCTTTATTTTCCAAGTGATTCTTTTTGTTGTACGTATCAGCTAACTCTTCCTTGATTGACTTCAGTTTCCTGAGCGTCTCTCGGATTCAGAGAATGAAGAACCATTCCAGGGCAAGCAAACACATCGGTCGGCTTTTGTTTCCAAAACCAGTGCCTACTCCTTTGCTTTCCTTTCAGGGTAAGATGCTGAGACTTGATTCAAACTGATAAATGTCCGTTACAGATGTTCTTTTGGCTGTTGTTCTAAACATACCTGAGATGCTTTAAATGTAATGAAAATGGTTGTTCCAATCCAAAATAAGTAATTTTTTCTGGAATTTTAGAACAGACTAATTGGTAGAATATAGCATCTGTCTGATTCCCTCCTACCTGTTATAAAATCCTAGGAGTTAAGTTAGTGTTGATAGTGAAAGCTTAACAGTGAAAGCTGTTGCATGATGCAGTGGAAGCAGCTGAGTAACTAAGGGTGTTTTCACATGAGAAGCACAGGGTTTCTACAGCATCGTCATTAGCTCTGACCTCAATTAGTTATAAGCCGTAGGTGGAGGTGTCAGTGTGTTTAGTGCAGAGCCCTTGAACACAGACCAGGATTCTGTGGCAGATCCAAGATTCCTGGATCCCTTTACCTGGAGGGCGTAGGAGGCATCTCTTATAGCTGGGTGCTGCCAAGGCTGATGCCTCCCCCATGGGTAGCTGCTGCCAGGGCTGTTGGGCTGGTTGTTCCTAAGGTCATGAACAATCTCCTGTTTTCACCTGTCTGCTTTTCAGGAACCTAACCGCCAAGGTGGAAAGGAGTCGGAGCTGCAATGACACCATTCAGGAGAGATCAAAAAGCAGGCAGAGATCAGTCCCAGCCAACAAAACAAAGGTACCGGCTGCATCTGGAAGCATAGGGTTTCTGTGTGTAAATGTTCTTATCTGTGGTTACACAGCACTGGTAATCTGGAGATAAAAAATACTGTGTTTGTGGTGCTGCTGGTGCTGCGTTATCGCCATAGGGCCAGTCATTTCCTTGCAGCTCACAATAAAAACCTGCTAGGTTAGAAATTACTAAGCAGAAAAGTAGACAGCTTACAGAGTTGTTTGTTAGCATTGGAGGGTAATTGGAAGTTGGAAGGGTACTCATCATGCTTTTGTTTACTAATTAATTTTCTTTTCAAGGCTGAATCCTCAGCCAATTAAAGAAAGATCTTTTAGAAGTTTAGAAAAAAATCCTCTTCTCTTCCTCCCTCTTTCTCTCCTGTTCTTTCCAAAGCTGTTTAAACAGAGCAAAACTCATTGCTCTCCTGATGTTAGGATACTTTCTTTTGCACTTCCACACTACGGGAAGAGCTGACCTGCTCTTGCTTTCTGTCACATCCAGCAGCCCAAATGAATTAACCGTACCTGTGACCCTGCGCAACAGGCCTGACTTTTCAGTGCACTGCCAGCTTCAAAATGAGTGGTGATTATGCAGCACAGCTGAAAGTTTGAGCCGGAGGTTTTGCAGGCTCTTCCAGCAGTAATTGCTGGGTACCTTCAACTCATTGGAGATGACCTTTGCAAATGCCTTTCCTTACACTGTGCCTGGCAGCACCACTGACCCCTCTGTTTGGCCCTGCCAGCAGAAGCAAATTTCGCACGCTTGCTCTTGTACTAACCCCTGTAGTACAGAGGTCCTCTGCCTCCTTTCCGATGTGCCTCTCTGGCCTGTGGTGTCCTGATGGCTGGCAACAGCAGCTTAAATTATGAGAGCTGAGTTCTCAGCCTGGAACAGCTCCAACGCTGCTCTGCCGGGGCCACTTGTTAGGGTGTTCCACCTCCTCGTGCTGACACCCCTGCTTCTTGGGCTCAGTTTCATCCCAGATGGAGAAGGGGAGGGTTCAATTCCAAAGCCCATAAGGAACAAAAGCCTCTGCAATCCTTTGGAAGGTCAGTTTCGTTGGGGAAATGGTAAAATCCGCACTGGGCACACTAAGTTGACCCCAGTGATCACCTAGCTACACATCTCTGAGGTTATGGGCATGGACCATGATCAGAGAGTCTGTATTTAAAAACCTGGTCCAGTTCCCATCTAAGCTGATAGGAGCTGGACTGAGCTGAAAGCAAGAGTCTATAACTGACCTGCCTCCTCAGGACTTTTTTTTTTTTTTTTTTTTTAGTAGATGGTTTATGGACCTGGCCAATTAAGACTTGCACTACCAGGGTGTTCGACAAATCTGTTTTGGCCCCAGAATAAGCTAGTAGAACCAACTGTCTTTCGGGCTAAGCAGGGAAAGGTTATCACTGTCTCAAACTAGCTGCTGGATAAAATAATTTCATCTTGGAGAAGAAAAATACCATTTGCAGTGGTGTATGTGCAGCTTCTACTGCTAATTTTTTTTGTGGCTGGATTCTGTTGCATTCCAAATGTAACAGCATTAGGGGATGGTCTTGGAGATGACAAGAAATGTCACTCTTAAGCTCTGCTAGAGGCTGTGTCAGGCAGTGTCCAGTGTGGTGGCCGTGGTGTGGTCTGGGACCACTTGTCAAGGTTGCTCCATCAATCTGCCTCAGGCATATACACACCTTTTCTCATGAAGTTTTGCAGTGCAGTGTGTTAAACTTGGGCCAAGTATTTATTCTTTCTCTCCTACAGCTTGGTAGGGAGCAAAAAATCCTTTGGAGATCATTTCCCTTGAAAAACATGGCTTCCTTCAGCCATGGTGATACAGTGCTTCTCGGCTTCTCCTTGTCTTGCCTTGCTTCAAGCATTTTGCCATCCAAGTGGTTGCCACCTGTGGCAAGAACAGCTCTTACACTGAAAGAAATTTGAGACTGAGACTGTGCTGGACTCTGGTGTCTTCTGCTTATATTATATATTGGCCATGAAAGGTGCCATGACCAGTGGAGGCTGTTCCAGAGAGCTCTCCAGCTGGTCTGCTGCAGGAGCTGAGCGTGGTAGCCACATGTTCTCCTGTTCTCCTCCTGCACGCTTGTCCATATTCTCAATGACAACCTTTCTGAGCTGTGCTGCCTTGCCTTGCAGGTGCCACCCATCACCAGCACGTCGACACTGCTGGTTGGAGTTTTGTCGTCCACCCAAAACAACCGCTGCCTCTCTGCGCCAGACCTGACGGCAGAGAAGCGCTTGGTTCTCAACCCCGTTTCGTCCCTCTCAGCCCTGCACAAGCCAGAGCGATCCATCAGCCCCGAGAGCAATGACAGCATCTCAGAAGAGCTCAACCACTTCAAGCCTATCGTCTGCTCCCCATGCACTCCTCCAAAGAGGCTTCCTGACGGCAGGGTCCTGAGCCCTCTCATTATCAAGTCCACCCCAAGAAACCTGAACCGGAGCTTGCAGAAGCCAACCACCTATGAGGCCAGTCCTAGAATACTGAAAAAATGGGAGCAGATATTTCAGGAGCGCCAGATCAAAAAGACTCTCTCTAAAGCGACGCTTACGTCCTTGGCTTCGGAGCCTGGAGAAGACGTTATAGTTCCTGACATCACCAACTCCAGCACTTGCACTAAAGAGCAGCCGCAAATACAGGATGATCACCTTCCACCTGACACAACAGGAGATCCTCACCCTGAGCTGGATTTCTTTCCTTCCATCAGTGAAACGAAGCTGGGAAGAGAGATTGAGAAGAACAGAGATTCACAGGCCTTAACAACAGACGACAGTGCTGCTGAACCAGATGCGAGATCAAATGTCACCTCCGTAAACACACGAGTGTCCGAAGTCCCTGACCTAAAAGTGAACGCGTTCATGGACAAATCCTGTCTTAGTCTTGGCCCAAAAATGCTGAGCAGAAGACTCATGGGTGTCAGTGCATCACTGCCTGACAACAGCACACTAGGAGTCCCCATCAAGCCATCAGGAAAAAAGCAGCTGAAGTACCTGAACAAAAGCGAATTGATCAACGTGCAGAACAGCACCTGCAATTCTGTTGAGAACATCATTGGGGAACAGCCCCCGTCGCTGAGACGGGGCCGAAAGAGACGCTGCAAAACAAAGCACTTGGAGCACAATGGCTCTGTCAAAAGACTGAGGCACGCAGCAGGGGAGGTGGGCTTGCCTCCGGAGGATCGCTTGGTACGGGAGATGGAGCAGAAGCTCCAGCAAGAGGAGGAGGACAGGAGGTTGGCCCTGCATCTGCAGCGGATTTTCGACAGCGAGAACAGGACAGTGGATAGGCGGAAAGTCAGAGTCGATCGGTATCTGCTGCGGTCGAAGAGCACTCTGGGTGCTAAGTAGCACTGTTGGACGATGTTGCCTTTCTAGAGGACGATGAAGTTTATCAGATTATCTTATAGGAAAACTATTTTTTGTCATACTTCCACCCACAACAATTGTTTTTTGGTTTTGGTGGTAAGATATATGTAGGTCCAGTTCAGAGAGAAGCCAGAGTCCTTTCAGATTAAAAAAAAAATGAGAGAGAGAGAAAAAAATCCTCCAGCTTTCTGGTCCATTGGTCTGAAAGAAGTGTCCATCATCCCAGTGAATACACTGCAACGCCTCTACATGCAGCATGCAGTTGGTGACATTTGGGTTCCCCAGCTAGGAGGGTTGTGTGAGCAGCACATGGAGTAAGGACCTTGGCCATTCCTTGCCTTGCTGCTTCAGTATGCCAAAAGAAATCAGAGCTCTGCTCATGGAGAGGAAAGTAGGCTTTTTCTGTCCTCTCTACCTGCCCCGTTTTCTTCCTTACGCTGCAGCTGGCTGTGGTGGTCAGACCATTACCGACATCAGCGTATTCAAATGACCTGACTTGAGGGCTGTTGGGGAGGGGGGCTGATCCTTATTTCTGCTAGGAAGCACCAAATAGATCCACCCATAGTACTTATAAATGAATGTATCTCACTGTCTGCACCGGCAGTACAGATCATAGGTTACTTTAAGTAGAAGGCCAATTGCAGGGAAGAAAGACATAAAGTAAGGATTTTACTGAAAAGCCTTACAGGAATTTGCACATTCATGTTAACGACACAGCAGAGAGCTCGGGTAGAGCAGCTGGGAGCCATGCGCTGGGGGCTGTGACCCAGGGAGCAAATGCAGCTTTTCTCCTGGTCCCTGCCTCTTCAGAGGCAACAGGGTTTCATGTTGTTCCCACTAACACTAAAATCTAGAAAGGGAAACCCTGGCCAGTTGACTTCGGGAAGGACATTCTCCCTGCTGACACGTACCCTGCAGGTTCTTGCTCAGTTAAGAGATCTCTCAGCACACCTAAGACCTGTCCTTACATGTCCAAGAGCAGCCTGAGGAGGCATCCCAAGGTATCTGACGCATCACCGTTCTCTCCCAGGCACCTGATGGGTTGGCAGTAGAGCTGGGACAGGAGCCCAGCCCTCCCGGCCCGTGGGCACACAGATGCGGGTGCTCAGGGCAATGCAAGCCTGCCCTGCCCCTGCTCCGAGCTAGCCATCTTCAGGTTCAAACCACTAAGAAAGCTCAGGTGAGCGATGCACTAAAAAATTTCCACTTAAAGGCATTAAGCAGGGCATGGCAGCCTGGACCAGAGCTAGCTCGGAGCCTGGGCTTGGTGGAGCGTGTGTTGTCTGCCCAGATGTGGCCTTCAGTGGCAGCCCACCCTCTGGGCTCTTTGTGTTTGTAATGCTCTTCCCCATCATCCATTATCAGCACAACAATGTCATTGATTATTTCTAGTAACCGGGATTAAAAAACATAGCTTTGCTTGATACTTGAAAGCTGCCTTGCAGTGTATTCACTGGGAACCCTCGGTGCCTGCAGGGACCTTCGTCCAGGGCAGAGGCTGCAGCATTAACGATCTTGCTGACCCATGTGCCAGATGAAGAGCGGTATTTTTAGGCCGTAATTGAAGCACAGTGCTGGGGCAAACTTGCCGTGACCCATGGCGTGAAGGGAAGAAAACTAATGCATTTAAACAGATTAATCTGATCTAAGAGAACGGTCATTACCCAATTTCCTTTATCTAAAAAATGGTTTAATTTCTTCCTCCATCTTAAATGGTTAAAAAAAAATGGGAACGGGTTTTCTTTTTCTCTCCCAGCACACTTGCATAGCTGCAAGGACCCTGGCGATTTTTTCCCAATTGAACTGGATTTTTTTTTTAAAAAAAAGAAATCTTATATTTTAATGGATAAAATTTATATATTTTAAATACTATATTTCAACAGATTGACACTTTGGTTTTGAGAAATCTTATAGCAATGATTCCGTAATATATATATCTATCGCTGTATCTCCTTAACACACAAACTACTGGATGTTTAAAGTCATACCTAGGGCCAGCTAGACCTGGCCTGCTCTGCCTACCCGCTGCGGCTCGTGGGTGATGGCTTTCCATGCCCTCTCACACGCTGCAGCCTCGTTAGGTGCTGATTGAAGCAGGCGCTTTTGACCCAAACCAAATCCTGCTCCTGTATCCAGCTGTGAATTGGAAGGAAATTAAGTAATTAGAGCCTTGACCGGACCTAGAAGAGCAGCGCAGAGAGAAGTAGCTGTGGCCTGGATCTGCCCTTTGCAGTGAAATAAGCTCAGGAGGGAAACTCACAGCTTTTACTCAGAATTCGTGCCATTTTTTCCCAACATTTTGAGCTAAAGCATGCACTTCTCAAGTGCATCTAGATTTATAATTATTTTTACAGGCCTCCTTCTCCCTGCCCCTTCCCTGCAGTTAATCCCTTGAGCCCGAAAAAGACTTTCCCTAAACAGTTTCCTTTTTTCTCATGGCGCTTGTGTGGGTTTCATCCAGGCTTGGGCTGCTGGGCACTCTCTAAGCAAGCCTACCCCACAAAAACTAGATTTACATGCTGAATGTATCATGTCTTTCCCCTCTTAAAATAGATCTCACAGTCCAACGCACCAGGCCAGTGTCTTAAATATCTTCTTTTTAAAAGATTACATAAATATTTAGGTTTTTGTGTGTTAATTTCCTCTTTCTAAATCTGAGCTGGGTGGAAGTGCGGGAGGCAATGCCTGAGCTGGAGCTGTCCCCAGCCAAAAAAACTTAACGGGACCCCTCGCACCCCCGGCTTCCCAAACCTCGCCTTCACTGGGCAGCCAGCTACCCCCGAAACAGAGCACTGCTCAGCTCCCTAAGCATCACGCACAGCCCGTTGCATCCACACTGAAGGAGACCTTTGGACGTGGTGTCGCAGTCATGTCGTGGAAAGGTTGCGGTCGCAGCAGTTTTCGGTAAAGCACCAGGGTGGGATCAACCTTTTCTCATGAGGCTGTGCACCCACAGGTTTTTAGCCCGATGAAGCTGCTGGCTGCATTTCTACATTCGCTTCTCCATCGAGTTGCTTAAGGACTGGGAAAAACCTGGGCTGTTTTTCAGCTGGCTCACCTAGACCCTCTCGCCTTCTTCCTGAGCTAGCGAGAACACAACTGCCCTCAGCTGAAATCTACCCGAGGCGGTGTCGGGTTCAAGACTTGAGGCGATGTGAAGCTAGGATGAATGTTTTATTAATTTAACACTCTGTAAGTTTGTGTAAGCTTACACAAAAAGAATAATTGTATATAATTACACTTAAAAGAGCAGGAATTCCCAGCCTCTAACCTTTAAAGGTCAGGTATGACGCTACCTTTGCCACAAATAATGCCAGCTGAGAAGTAAAATACCTCTTGCTGAACGGTGGATGCAGCACAAGATCTGCAGAGGCCCTAAGATGAAACCAAGTATTTATTTATGCTTACATGAAAGTCATTTCTAATCCTCCTCCTTTCTGCAGCCGCCTTCTCTCTGGGATAAAGGCAGTCCTTGCAGGCTATGGGACAGCATGGGCATGCGAGCATCCTCCCAAAATGTGAAGCTGTCTTCTCTTGTGAGGAAAAAAAAACAGGTCAAGAGATTGCACTGCCGGTAGCGCTGGAGGGGCTGGGGTTGGTTTGATGACAGAAGGACCGTGTCTGCCAAAGATGCCACCGACTCTGGAAAGTTGCTTTCTGACCCTCCGGAGCTGTGTGCCTGGGAAAAGCCGTATGGAAAGGTCCGAGTTGGGAGTCAGTGAGATCAGATAAATGAAGGAAAAGTGCCAAAAGAAGGGATCATGCCAGATGATTGTATAATGTTGTTCTATATTGTCAGTATTTTTCTTCAAATGCTATTGTACATGCAGTGCACAGTAGTCATGAAGTGTAGCTTGAACAAGCGCTTCTTTGTATTTTCTCAGTGAAAGAAAAGGGGGAGGTTGAAGCCTTAAAGACTATCACTGATTTTAAAAACAAGCCTTTACCAATGTTCCAAGGACAGACCCCAGGGCTCCACTTGGACCCTCCAACAGCCCTGTGCCATCTCCCAGTTGTCCAGCGAAAGGTTGACAAGAAGCTTGTCCCATGCGTGGGGGAAGCGTTTCACAAAAACCCGTCCCCTCTTGCCCCTTGGGGCACCCGAGATGAAAACTAACAACTGTTGGACGCCACAGTCTCGCGTGGCATCGTGATGGAGACCCATGGGATGTCCCCGTGGATGGCAGCTGGGTGGAACTGGGACGCGATGCAGGTTTGAACTACAGTGCAGAAGCTGGGATGATCCCCACGTGTCGCACGCATCTGACACAAAACTTTCTCTTCCCCGCGTCTGTGAAACACTGCAAAGAATCAGCTCTAGAATTAGCTCTTCACTATGCAAACAGAAAAACCTTCAGCTGGTTACAAAGGGGGTTTGTGTATGCCTGGTATCCTTGGTGTTTACTGTCAAACTGTTTAAAACAAATCTAGATGTTGCTACACTTTTTTTCCAATAATGCTTTAAATAGTTGTGCTTTCGTGTTCTCCTCAGCTTGCCAGCAGAGCACCGGGGTGGTAAAAGACTTACGGTCATTTTGGGTCTCAGCTGAACCAGCGTGGCTTCATCCAAATGTTTTAAAAAGCGATGGAAATTACTGAAGGACTGTTGACTTGCATGTGTAAAATGTGTGGGTAAAATGACATGCAGGCGTCTGTCATGTTGTGGCTTCTGTTATTTGGAACAGAGTAAATCCTGCTTGTGAAAAAATTGTCACAAACCAGAAACATGCCAACTGTGTACAAATAATGTGTACATTTTAACAGCAACGAGGACTTTTAACTGCAGGACAAAGGCCGAGGTTAAAACAGAATAAAACCAGGTTCTGACAGTGAACTGCCTGTTTCTGCTGAAGTTACTGCACTTGGAAACAAGTGGGATCCTACTGCTGCGGATCCCCAATGAGTTACAGTTGCCCTTGGCTGAATGAGGTTGTTGATTAATGTTTTGCGGGGGGGGGGGGAAGGTGAAGGTGAGTATAGTGACATACTTTTCATGTAGGTAAGCAGCCAGTGGGAAGTGAGCGTCCTCCATTGCTCCCCATCGCTTTCCCACCGCCCTGCCCCCAGTTGCACTAACAGCTGGTTTTAGGGGTGCCAGACCAGGGGATGGATTTGGGTTTTTAGTAACTATTTTGTTCCCAGCTCGGCTCCCTGAGCACACTTGGGTCCAGCTGGTCAGGTACGTACCTGCAGCGGGACGGGGCTCTGTGCTCAGAGCTGCCACAAGCAACACTGGCAGCACTGCCCCGGCATGAGATAGATTTTCCCAGGCACTTGGCTGTGGGACAGAGCAATGCTGGGACAGCAGGCGAGAGCCGAGAGAAACAGGGAGCTCATATTAGCTTGCCACTTCGTTAATGGTAGTGGTGTTGCTGCTCGCCCGTGAGCCGTCCTTGTACAGCCTATCAGTCGGCACAGGCAGAGCCCCACGGTGAGCTGTGCTCATCACGGGACAGGGTGGTGCCAGCACTCTCCAGCCTGTTCATTTCTGGGCAAAACCTCCCTGCAGCGCCCAGAGAATGCAGTAGTTTTTCTTACAAGTCAGTTTTGGTGCAGGGATGGGTGAGCACACACCTTGTTTCACAGGAGCCGCAGAGTACAACAGCGAGCAGACTTGGTTTTCATGTGCTGTCAGTGTTACATGGTGGCAGTATCGGTGCTTTCAAGCTGGAAGTCACTGCCTGAAAGCCTGAGATGAATCTTGTCATGGCATCGGATTTTCCAACCTCAGGAGGGGAAAAATAGCTCCAAACAAGTTAGAAAATAATGTACATGGTTATCCAAGAGGACCAAGGTGTGGGATGCTTTATTCAACCCCTGGCTGTACTGCAGACTAAACTTCGGGCACCTTCTTGGCTGCTCTCTTGCCTGGCAGCTGTAGCTGTTTGGGGTTTCCCTGCTTGGATGTTGCCTCTGCGAGAAGAGCTTTTACCATCTGCATCTCGCCCAACGGCTTGGCCATCTCCTCACCGATGGCTGTAGGAGGGATCTCAAAACGCTGGAAAAGGCGAGGGATGAGGGCAAGAGCAATGGGATGGCTCCTTGGCTGCAATATTTGATCTTCCCTCCTGTGCCTTTGCCTGCCAGCGGCCCCAGCTCTCTCCCATCCCCGCAGCACAGGGCACATCACCGTGGCAGGGACACAAAGGTGGCTGCTGGGATCCAGCTCTATCCTGGCACCCACACGAAACACAGGAGCCCCAAAAGCAAAGGCACCGGTGGTCTTGAGCAACTCAAGAGTGAGACAGATGTGCTGGGTTCAAGCCTGCGCAGTGGCTCTTACTATACCCTGCAAAAAGTGCCTTAATTTCTTGCCTCTCTTTCCTCCTCTCTTCCCTAGTCGGTGCAGGGAAAAGAGACAACACTGGGGAGTAGCCAGGTCCTGCTTGCACTAGCAGTTCAGGATTGTACCACCATTGGAGCTGGGATGAAAATAAAACATGGCCAGTGCTCGGAGCCCCAAGTCCTGCTTCATGTCAGGGGGCAAAACCACTTTTACTCCGAGGCTGGTCTCCCAACCGCTGGGTTTGGAGTTGGGTTAATCCAGCTGTGGATCCAAGGGACCCCAGCAGTGTCTGTTGCATTTACCCCTCTGTAACCAGTAACCAGAGCATCGGGGTCCAACTTTGTGGTGGGCTGAGGATGTTCAGCAGATGACGCCCTTGTCCTCTCTGCAGGGACATGGGGGGAGGCTGCCACAATGGGGGGGGACCCTCATTCCCAACTCGGCCGCACCCCAGGGCCACGCCAGCTCAGGGACGCTTTTATGTTCAAATCCTGCCCCTGCCTCTGCAGTGCTGTCAACAGAAGAGACTGGGAATGCAGGAACATACCCAAGGGGATTTCAGTGATGGTCGAAGTGTTTCTCATAGCCATCAGGATTCCTTCCAGGACTTCCACTCTTGTCTTCCAGGCGGGAGGGCCAGGTATCCTCCCATGCTGCAAAGAAGACAGGAGGCTGCAGCATGCCTCCCTCCACCCTCCAGGCTGATAATCCTCTACCTCCTTTTCCTGCCCTCTCTCCCAAACTAACATGGGCCTGTGTGTCTGCACAAGGTAGGTGAGACAGTCTCTTTTTTTTTGGACCAAGCTGGTGCAGTTTAGACACCAGTTTAAGATTACTGAGCAACATTGGATCGGCTTTCTGCAACCACAGAGCACTGCAGTGGATTCAGGGACTGGAATTCTACTACAATCCATCCCACAGACCCAGCTCAGAGGCCGTTTCCTTCACCTCCCTTGGGACAGGGCTGGCTTTCTCCAGGGGGTTGGTGACAAGCAGTTCCCCCCACGCTGCCAAGGGGCTAGCACGGCTCTTGGCCATTTACCAGCCCCAGTGTGCTGAGCTGCCCCATCCCTGCAGGTCAGTTGTGACGGGAGCTGCACGCACTATGCCATGAGGGAGAGAACAGCGAGGCACTGGGATCAGGAACTGGGGCCAAGCCCACACTCAGGCTCTTAGCATTCATGCAAACACGTGGGTTGATCCAGATATAGATGCAATCAGTCCGTCTTTGGAGCTTTGGCTCTTTACCTTATTCCGAGGCATGTAGGGCTTCTGCATGCTGTCCAGTTGTGGTTTGACATCCCGGTAAACAAGGGGATGTTTGAGGATGTAGTACAGCACCTGCCCATTTTTCTGTATCCCTATGAACCAGAGGGAAAAGGGGACAAGAGCCTTTGCTGCTGCTTTCTTGGTCAGAGTGGACCATACTGTTCATCAACGTGCCAAGGCTTTTCTAAGCAGGAGCCCTCTGCTATCTTCACTCACCAACTGGTTCAATAAAATCTGGGTGTGTATCTCCACCGAGTAGCTCCTCATAGCCTTTGTACTGCTCTGGAACCACCTGGGAGCTTCCTTCTCCCCTGTGCTCACTCCTCTTCTCCAGCCTGCCCTCTGCCACAGGTCTCAGCAGGGGTCTGGACCCACCCCACGGTTTCAGTGCAGGCAGAGAGGCAGGCACTGCTCACCTATCCTGTCTGGATCCCTGTTGTTCTGTAACATGACATATTCAGCAGTACTTTCTTCGCTTCCAGCTCTGCTGGCACCTCCGTGTCCTCCTGCCAGAGGCTGCTCAGGAACTTGAACCACTCTGCCCTGAAGCTGTCGCCGTCCAGCATAGGGTGGAGGAAGAACTGCCTGCTCTCTGCTTGGTGCAGGTAGGGGACTGCCAAAATCCTGTTCCTGTCCAGATTCAGCTCCCTCAGGCTATTGGAAGAGGAAACACATGAGAAACTCCAGGATTGCTATCAGTGTACACACCCGGCCATCTGTTCGCCCCAGCGCCTGCAGGGCAGGGAGCTGGCCCTCGACCTGCCTCCTCCCTGAGCTTCCCAGCAGCAGTGCAGAGGCATCCGTGACACCTGCATCTCACTGCCCATTCCCCCTCCTCTCCAAACCCCAACCACAGGCTCAGTTCTTGGCGCAGCCCAGCACTGCCCCTGAAGCCCATGGCTTCCATCTCCCACACCAGCCCGAGGGTCACCTAGCTCTAAATTCACCTCTTCCTGAAAATTTAACAGACAAGGAGACATCCTGACAGTTCATTAAATCACCCAGGGGTCTGACGAGCTGTGGTCCTACTGGGATTCCCTAACAATGTTCCATCTTCCCGTGGAAGTATAACATCACCAGTGCACTTGGCCAAGGTCACAGGACAGCTCAGGGAAGAGCAGAAACCCAAACCTCCAGACTCCAGCCCTGCAGTCTCATGCCCCAAGCTCGCCCACTCCCCCTCCTCTCAGGAACACTGCAGACAATGTGCAGCTTCCTCCAGGAACATCTTGGCAGAGCCAGGGCAACAAGCCAGACCCAATTCCCACCTCCATTTTGCAGCACTGGAAGCACCAGGGAAACATCAAAAGCTCTCTGCACCATCCCTCAAACTCAGCCCAGCCCATCTGAGGGGCATGCGAGTTGCCCCCTTCCTAGTGACTTGTCTCTGGCTGAATCACGAAAGCCCACGTTAAACAGAGGGACCTGATCTGCAGCCTTTCCTAGTGCTGCTGTGCCGAAATAACAATGAATCTGGGATGAAGAAGGGAAAAAGCAGAAAGCAACTGCCATTTCTCAAATTGGGCCTGGAGATCAGCAAACACCCAGGGCAGAAGCTGAATTACCAGCCACCTGCAGGGTTTGGCCAGCTTGTGCTTTGCAGCAGGCTGTTTTCTTCCGTTCAGTCCATTTGCAATATGAGAGAGACTACACAGGGAAGTATCTGAGTCAATCACAAAGATTTTGTTTTTCATTTTAAGCTTGCAACTGTGCAAAAGCTGACAGAGGCAGTTGCCAGCCCCCGAAATCCAGAGCCATCTGCTGCCAGGTGCTTCCTTACCTGCAGAGATTAGACAGGCTCACAAAGATGCTTGGGTCTGACAAACAGTTGTCATCCAGCAACAAGACCTCCACAGATGGAAACCTTAAATGAGCAGAGCTGCAGATACAAAGAGGCTCATTAATAACATGCTCAAGCAAAGACAGGTGAAAAACACATCATTTGCTGTCACTGCTGGAAGATGTATCCACTGAGAGACTGGGCTGGGGCTGTTTTCATTCTTTTAATAGAAAACTGATATCCTACCTCAAAGCAGCTACACTGAATCAGCCCAAACGACCATTTCGCTCAGCACCGTATCTCCAACAATGGCAAACAGTGGATACCTTGGCATGGCAACTGTGGCTAAGCTACACGTGAAGGGTCTAATTAACAACAAATAAATAGCATCCTACTCACACGGCTCAGCCACCCAATAGGGCTCCTGAATCACTGTCCAGAGATTCCTCTCTAGCTGCTGATGACAACAGATACCCTGAGTGATCTGGGGCTGAGCTGGGATAACACTTCCCCGCCACTCAGCACCAACCATTAGGTTATTTGATCTTCCCGTTTGCAAGGGAAGAGCTCTGCTGCCTGGACTGATAAATCAATTCCAGGCTGCCCACCCTTGCTGATCACCACTGCCTTGCTGGTATCACTGCCCCATCACCCTGCCTGCCTGCCTGCCCAGTGCATCTTGCTGGCATGCCGGCAGCTCCCCACCAAACGGAACCATCACTTGCTGTGTGCACTTACTCCCACGAGCCTGCCAGGTCCGGAGGCGCCCATTGGCGCCAAGCAAAGGACTTTGAGCTGGGACAAATCTCCCAGTGTCCAAATGTCCTGGGGGGACAAGTTATTGTAGGAAAGATCCAGATCCTGAGAGAAACAGAAGAAACAATCCCCCTGCAGTAAAGAACAATCTCTGCTGGCTTTCCCCAGATAGATATTAAATATTTACAGGAGACTTTCAGTCATGCTACCACCTGCCCTAGAGTGGTGCTGTGAACATCTCTGGCTTGCAGGGACTTCACTTACAGCTGTGGGACTCTGCACCTTGGCAGAAGTGCTCAGGGCTGGTCCCCCTCTCACATGTGTGACTGACAGGACAACAGCTAGGAGAATAAGGTCTCAGATCCCACTCATCTTACTTCCAAATACAGGAAATCTCCAGCGGTGATTTTCAGATTTCTTAGTCCATTCAAGGAAAGTTCCAGTTCCCGCAATCCTGGAAACTTCCGAAATGGCTCTGCAAGGGTGGAAAAGAAAACGCTCCAGTGAGTGAGGAACAGCAGTAACAGAACAAACCATGTCTTTCTTATCTGGGTCTGGAATAGACCAAAACAGCAAGAATGAGAGCACTAGTATTATCAGTGGGCATGTTTGAAAGAAAATGCCAGTTCAGACAGATGGTTGTCCGTACAATACATGATGCATCACCAACCTACTCCTTAGACATCTGGTTTGCTTTCATGCCTTTGCTCCCACCGCAGATTGGATTATTGCTTAAAGCCACTAATGATACATTTAGCTTATATGTTTTACTAGTTATAAATGGATTTCCATTTTTGTTTCTTCAAATTAACTGAGCCCATGACACTGGATTTGGATTCACCTCCCAGCTCTACCATTAACCTTCTGAGCCTTTGGGACAAGTCGCCTCATTATTCCACACTTCTATATATTAAATGGGGATTTTCTTTGTAAAGAGCTTTGTTTTCTAATAATGAAAAGGATACCACAGTGGCACACAATTATCATTACAATAAAGGGACTTAGCACAAGGATTTCAGCTCAGTAACAGGAAGGAAGCAATTCTGCAAAAAAGTGCTGCATGCGTACCTTAAACCTCTTTGTAAAGCTCTAGACCTTTGTTCAGACAAGCATAAGCTTCCCTGGCTTGAAAAGAAGCATCTATTTTTTGGTAATGCAATCCCTTCCTTACCTAGTGTCAGCAGGTTCTCAGCAGCCTTTATAAAAGCAATGCAATCAAATTTCTCAAAATCATCTTCTTTAGCCTGAAAAATACAGAAAAAAGAAATCATTCCACTCCAGCCCTAAACTGATCTGAAAAAAACTGGATCTCTCCTTTTCTCAGAATGCCTAAATCATAGCGTTACCCATAATTAGGTCTTCATTTGTTTTTTCTGACTAAGGAGAGCACCCCCCAGAGTATGCATTTAATGCACAGCTGCCTCAGTGACCAACATCCAGAAGACCTGGATTAGTTGAGCCCCAAAGCAAAGTGTGTCCTCACTACTGACCTTGCTACCCTAAGTGTGTTGCAGGGATCCTGGGCCGTATCTCATACCTATGTGTGACTCAACAAACGTAGCCACCCTACGATTGAGCACATCTGTCCTTCAGAGCACCAGGAGGGAACCCTAAAAACCTATCACCAACTCAGCTCCTTTCCTCTTTGCATTGCAAGTTAGTTCTGAACCCAAATAAAAGTCACTTCTCAAGCTGAAGCTGAACTCCTACCATAGCTGAGACAAACATCCCTAAACCCAAAGGAGAGCATTTTTGTGAGGGGATGCAAGTGGGCAAGGGTCTACAAATGATGAAGACCAAGTTAATTTATGTTATGAAGACATGATCCAAAAGTTTGTAGGACAAATCCTCCAAGCTTATTCACAGCTGACTAGCTCACCTTCCTGTACAGGAAATATGCCTGCTTCTAATGTGTGTCTTCTCTGACCTGTGGACATTCGTGTGCTAACATGGTAAATTTTTCAACTTTTAAGGCAGTTCCTTAATGCTTCTTGAGTCTCTGATACTCACAGAGACCAGATTTTGGCTCCTTATGTTCACAGACCACAGGTCAGAGGGGTTCTTCAAACAGTGGTGCTTCATCTGGAAAAAAAAACCAAAGAAAACCCCACAAATGGTTAGTCCTACAGCAATTCTCTATGTTGTGTCCTGGGACCTGAGCCCCCCCAAACCAGACCTGAGCTACCCCCAGTTAAGGGGACCAGCTGGTGCCTTGGATCGCGGGAAGGGGGGAGAAGGTGGCACAGAGATGGGGAGGGAGAGGCAGCTGCAGGGTCCATCCACCAGCAGGATCTCCCCAGTTCCACAAAGAAAAGTCAGAAAGTTTAGGCAATAACAGAGGAAATCTGCACTGACCAGAAATGGCTCATCTAGGACACTGTCTTTGTTATTTTCTTCCAAGGAGGCAGACTCTGGGGGCTTTCTCCTCTGCTTTCTCCTTTGCTGTGATATCTCCCTGGTGTTCCCCTTCTGAGTCCAAGCCCTCAGGGTAGCTCTGTGTGCCAGCACCCAGAGCCCAGACCCTGGCACAACAATGGACCAAGGCAGAGGAGATGGTATGGTGAGCATGCAACCCTCTAAATGCGCCCTTCTCAAAGTAGCTGCACTCTGCCTGGTGTTTCAGCCCAACACTGAAGTCCATCATTTTGAAATCCATCATTTTAAAATCCCCTATATTAGGAAATACTAGAGCATAAAATGTTCAGTGACCATAAATTTAAGGTAGGAACATTAAAGCTACAGCCAGAGCCACAGAAGAGGAGAAATGTACTACTTTATAGATGGTAATAGAGCCATAGGTTGCAGACATGCAAATGTGGGCTGGAAGAGCCTTCTGGAGATCTCCAATCCAAACTCCCACCCAAAGCAGGACCATCAGCAATGTTATACCAGTCAGTTGTGGCTTTGTCTAGCAATTCCACCACCTCCCAGGGTAACCCGGCCCAGAACTGCACCTCCTCCCAGCAAAGAATTTTCTCCTAACATCCAACCTAAACCTCCCAAGGTGAAAGTTTTGGCTTAGTTATGCCATCTGCCACCATTAAGAGGAGTTTGTAGCTGTCCTTCAGGTAGCTGTAAGCCACAATCTCCCCTTGGACTCCACCTGGCCAGATAAAAAACAAGCTCAGCACCCTCAACCTCTCCTAGAAAGTCTTGTGCTCCAGACACCTGACCACCCTGGTAGACCCCTCCACCATTTCCCAAATCTTAGAAGACATTTCTGCTATCTCTTAAGAATTTCACCGATGTAACTCTCAAAGCCCAGAGAAAAAGGAGAAGCTCTAGCTCAGAATAGCTGCTGGAGAACTGTGCCGTGCTATCCACATGCCTGCCTGAAGCTTCCCTCCTGCTGGCATGTGGAGATGGCTGCTGACCCCTCATTTAACATGTGTCCTAGACATCCTGCCCTCTTAATTTCAGTGAAGTGTTAAACAATTTTAAGACTTTCTGGGCACTGTTTTAAGTTCTAGCTGTTGATACGAGAAACCACAGCTGAATGTACCCTCTATCTGGCCCAACAACAAGGTGGACGGTGGACCTGCCCTAAGGACCCACATTGGTCTGCAGGGTGACTTCACCAGCAGCACCTGAAGAAGCATCACCTTCTTTACTTGCACTTGTTCCTGGCAGGGAAGCAGTTAGTTGCATAGTTGCTTCCATCACCCATTTTATACTGTCCCGTCATAGCTATCTTGACTGCAATGTTCCTGGGGAGAGTGAAAAAGAAATAAATGGGTTAAAATTTTCACTGGCTCTAACATTACTTTGATTTAAACAGCTCTTTCCAAATGTAGCCACAAATGAAGTGTTAGCCTGTAGGCAAAGGAATGCTGTCAGGGACACGTAAGGAGCATCACCTCCTAAAACGGAGGAGTAAATGAAGTGCCAGGAATACATGCATTATTTTCCACCTCAAGATAGCAAAATGCAGATACCGGTGCGTGTATGAGTCCAGCTGTGTGGACAATGACTCACGGGATTTCTGCTTTACCCCTCATTCCTCCTTCCCCTGTCTCCTTTCCCTTGGCACTTGTGGGGATTCCGGGAAAAGAACCACACCGGTCACCCCTCCCCACACCTCAGAAATAAACTTCAAGGGCGCTGCATCACTCTCATCCTGTGTCCCTGTAGCAGGAGATGGTCTCCCAGTGCCATCTGATGGTGTCTCCACACCCAGACACCGCTCTGACATATGACGGCACAGTTTGACTATGGTGTTTGTGCACGATGCTGGTATTTGGGGTAGCTTTCCCCTGCAACAGGCGCACACTCTGTGTTCATTCACCAATATAAGTAGGAGGGCAGCCGTATGCAATGTTGCCATGGCATGGCACCAGCACCAGCCGGGCAAAAAACTGCTTCGCCACCACACAGCGATGCTCAGTGCAACGCAGATGCTGGCACTGCCGGTACACCGAGATGGCAGTGGCATGGGGTATACCAGGACAGCAGCTGGGACAAACACCTGTGTGTCCTGATAAACACTGATACACACACAGAGCCCAAAATCTACATGAATCTGTACAACCCCTACACACACACACACGCTCCCCACGCATACCCCACTCACATGCACACCGCACTATGAACATGCACCATGCTCACTCCTGACACACATCCCTGTACCGGTTCCCCAAGCCCGACACATACAACACTCATCCCATCACATAACACACATCCCCCCCAGAAACACTTAACACACGCATCTATACACCCTGCTGACGTGTACCCCTACACACACACAGACACACAGTTACACGTCCGCACCACCCACCCCGACAGCCCACACAGACACACACACACCCCCAAAACCACCCAGGAACACCCTCACACCCCACTACACACATAAACCTTCTCACATGCACCCACACCCCCAAAACCACCCAGGAACACCCTCACACACCCCATTCACACACACAAAGACCCCCCCATACACCTCCTAAGCATACCCCACCACGCAAACAGCCCACCTCAACACCCCAAAACACCGACGCCCACACCCCCCACACACAAACACCCACGCACCCCCCCACTCCCCACACTAGCAGACTCCCCACACCCATGTACCCCCACATGAACACCCTCCCACCTCCCACATACACCTACC
>JANZLQ010000027.1:25245484-25256817 GCA_026212715.1 Elanus axillaris | reverse complement strand
TCTCGTACTCCCCACGCAGACACCTGTGGGCACCCTCCCACACCCCACTCGCCCCCCCCCCGACACCACAGACACCCCCCCACACACACCTCCACCACCATAGAGTTCACGGTCCTCCACGGCCCAGAGAGGCCCCGCAAGCGGCTTCCCTCTCACCCTCCCCGGGCCCCAGACTTAGGCAGCCCGCCCAGTCGGCGGTGCCCGCCCCTCATCCCGCGGGCCGGGTACCGTTCCCGCTCCCCGAACGGGCCCCGCACCGCCGCCGCCACCGCCTCCCCCGGCTCCGCACCGCTCACGTCGTCATAGCAACTGGGACGCGGACTACAATTCCCAGCATGCAACGCGGCGGCGAGGCGGTGGCTTTTCCGCCCGCCAGCTCCCGTCGGCCCCCGCGCGCGGCCAATCAGATCCGAACAGGTCTCGCGGTGAGGGCGGGGGCGGAAGGCGGTGAGAAGATGGCGGCCAAAGGCGGCAGGAACGGGTTGCTCGATAAGGTACCGTGTCGTGGGCCGCCCGGGGCCCGGCCCTCCCGGGGCTCCCCTTCCCGGTGGTGCCGTCCTTCGCCTCAGCGGTGTCCCTAGAGCCGACCCGGCGCTGGGCCGAGCCGCAGCAGCCCTGAGCTCGGGCCTCAGTGTCCTGTCCCGCGTCTTCCCCCGACGCCTTGCTGAGGGGCATCCCCCGCCTCAGCCGTGGGGAGCTCCTCCGCCCGGCAGCACCGCACCCCGTCGCCGTCACCCGCAGCTGCCCCCTTGTAGGAGCTGGGCAGTAGTAAATGGCAGACAAGGGCCCGGGGGGGGGAGCGGGGAGGGAGCGTCCCGCGGGTAGAGGACCACTTCGCTTCTTTTTTTTTTTTTCTGGTGTTTTTGTTTTTGGTTTTTTTACTGCCAGTATGGCTGGTTTTATCCTAGCCGTCCTGACAAAAGCCCGGCTAGCGGTACAGCTGCGCTCCTCCCGGTGTTTTGCCAGGAAAGTAAAGCTGAACATGGCAGAGATGGCAGGTAGAGCAGAGCGTACCGTAAAAGTCTGTTGATAAGCCTAGTCTTGTCTCAGTAGTTTAAAGGAACTTGTTTGCGGAGCGGCTTTGATCTCGGTTGAGTTTTAAGCGGTCAGGTGTTTGTGTTACAGCTCTTTGTGGTATTTGGCAGCCTGGTAGCTGAAACTAAAGACCTGGAGGCATTTTTTTTTCCACAAGAAGATGGAAGCAGTTGCGTCTATCTCTGAGTGCAAGAGGGTGTATCTTCAGAGTGGTGTATTTGGCATCTTTCACTGAAATTCAAAATACAGGCAGCTGCAATTGAAAACACTTTGATTTTCATTCATTTATGTATATTCATAATTTCTAAAGAGTATCGCTTTCTTGCATCTGTTTGAGATGGTATTATCCTTACTGTCCCTATGAATTTGATGGTTTTTCTTTAGAACAGTAGATCAAGTTGTTGAGTGAGTGCTTTTAGGGAAAGGTGTACTAATTAATTATGTCTGGCTGTCTTCTGCAAATGTGCTCAGCTTTTGGTTTTGAAATGACAGCACTTTGTGGTTCAACTTCAATAACCCTGGAAAGTATCATGCTCTTGAGGCATTCCTGCTACTTCTGCTGCGTTCTGTGGATGCTGAGGTGTAGTTATTTCAGAAGGAAAAGGAGTCATTGGTAAGGGAAATATACTGTTGGTGTGGGAGCTGAATCCTCTAGTGAGAAACCATTGAATAGTTTCAGCAGGGCTTCTACCTGAAGTACATACACACACTTGATAATGTTCTATCTCCTTTTCCCTCTCTCCTCCATGCTGATCTGTGTGCCTTCGTTTCCTCCCCCTGGATGATATAAATGAAATCTGGTCATTTCCGTGAACCAGTATATGTATTGCTGAGGTATTATTTGCAGAATTGTGGCCTTAAGTCCATAATTTGCTCAAGGTTTTCTCAAACAGAGAAACAATGGGTTATCAGTGAGGCTTTAAAGTCTTAGGACAGGTTGCTTGTTTACTGTATCTTTTCGTACGTTGCTAGTAAACTAAATCTGGGTGAGATTAGGGAGATTTGTGTTTTAACTATTCCATTTTTTTTGTCCTTCTTATGTTCTTTCAGTGTTTGTGGTAATCAGGTAGCTCCTCCTGACCTCTCTCCACTTAACCAGGACCACCTAAGAGTGCACACCCACTGAATTCAAAATGGTATGCAGCAGTGGCTACAGTTGTCTCAAGCACCTTCAGATTTCACCCATTTAGCACAGCACAAAGTTATTAACCACACTCTGCCCCTAAGAACAAAACCTTCTAAGGTTTTGCAAGTTCCAGGACTAAAACCACTTCCGGACTACCAACTGCTGCGACTGCCTTCCGCTTCTGTGCTCCAGATTAGCTGTCTGGTACTAGGGGATGTTGACTGTGGGTACAGTCAGGCAGCACTGGTATTTTGGGGAGAGTCAGGTCCAGCATTCCTTCCTCCAAGGCAGAGGCTGAGATAGTTGGAGCTAAGAATGGATGTGCTGACTCCCTGGAGTTTGCTACAACTCTTCCTTCAAGAGGAAGGGGAGGGAACTGAAGTGCAGTGGGGTGTCCCTGGACTGCGCCACTTAAAAATCCTGCTTCTGCCAGGGTCGTGGTGTGTGGTATCACTGTTATTTTAGAATTTATGTCGGGGGAGGGGGGGGGGGTTGGGACCTGTGGTTTGGGACTTGCTGTTCTGTTGTGCTGCAGCCTGACCTGCAGGAAAAGGCAATCGGCTGCAGTTGTCAGCTGTGTGCCTTCAGGGAGTTGATGTGCATCATCTGCTGAGGCTCTTCCAACCGCCCTCAGCTGCAGTGTTGCGTGTCCTGGTTTGAGGAGTTTCTGATTTTCGGCTTTAGGAAAGGGAGGTTACTTTCTTTTCATCCTTGTAATAGAAAACACAGATCAGATGCAGAAATGTTATTCCCCTTGAAGAGTTTATGTAGTCTACACTGGTGCTCCTCTTGCAGTGGCAACAAATCTTTTTTTACTGTAGGATTTGATTATTTATGTTTGTCATACAGTATGCAATAAACTTCAGAGCAATATTGGAAGAGACAAGCTAGCTACCCAGAAGATGTTGCGGGCTAAAATTGGACATGATATAAATGAGGCTGACAGTAGCAGCAGAAGGAATAAAGCGGTGGGGGGGAAAAGTTACGTTTGTGCCATGTCTGTCTTCTGTGATGTGAACATCTTGAAATTTCTCCTGTAGGATTTTTCTGTGCCTCATGCTTATGAGGGAGCTTTGTGAAGGGATTTAAGTGAAGGTGATACCTTGACAAATGAGCCTTGTGAGCTCTCAGATCCTGTGGTGTCTGCTGTGAAAGCAAGCACTTGTTTTGCTGTCCCTTTTTTTGGAGCTGACAGCAGAATGCTCCCCTGCTGCAATCCAGCTGCAGGCACCATCTTTACTTGGATGTGAACAGCTGGGGCCCTTGTGTGCTTCTGGTGTCTGACTGGTTTTGCAGCTTTCTGAAATTGCGTTTCTGACCACTGGCTATATTTCAGCCTTTGCCCTGAAACCTTGTTCTTACACGGGTATGCTTTCAAGTACCAAATCCACTTCCTAGCTGTGCCTGGCTGTAGAACACCATATTTGCTTTCTGTTCATAGTGTGGGATGTGTTCAGGACAAGTATGATAACCTTTCACTTGGTTTTTAAAAAGAAGGAGTCAAAATACACTCAAACTAAAAAACTTTCAAACTGGTTTGTTGTTTGTTGGGGTTTTTTTCCCCTCCATCAGGCTGGAACCAAAATCTGAGCTTTTCTTTTTAAGCCTTTGGAGCTCGCACCCAAAGTGCTTAAAATGAATTACTCGTTGAAAAGTACGATCCACTAGCTAGATGAGCAGACATGTTTGCATCTGCCAGGCTCCACAGGACATTGATGCAGCTTCACCTTCCCTCCCCACCTCTGCAGGCAAGGAGACCCAAGAGGGGGTAGAGGCTTTCCACTCTATTTGAGGGTGAGCACTTGGTGGTAGGGGCCAAATCTGTCTCTCTTCCAAGCTGAACGTGGGGATGGCCATCAGTCAAAGGTTTTGCCCACGGTTGCACTGGTGTATAGACATAAGCGTACAGATGTGCATATGTTTCTGTGCACATCTGGACACAGAGGTGGCATGGATGTTGATTGTTTTCCCTGAGTACCTTCTTCCACAGCACTGGCACTCTGGGTGCCAGAGCAGTGTCCCAGCCTCTCCCTAGCTCTTTGGTCCTGCAGATCAGCCTGGAAGAATTAAGAGAAGCAGTAGCAGCAGCTCTGTGGTGCTGTACCGTATTAGAAGTAACCTCGTGGGAACATCATGACCAAGGTAAAGGGAGGGCTGAAGCTTCTCTCCCTGGCTGAAGTCCCAAACCACAGATGTGTCCCCGTTATAAGGTCCCTTCTGATGTGAACCACCCTGGGATTATCAAGCTGTTACTGTCTTGAAACAGAATAGCCTCAGTCACAGGGAAGCTTGAACAAGAACTGAAGAACTGCTGGTTCAGTTCCTTGCTTTAGGCGGTCTAAGTTTAGATATTATTTTTTTCTTCCCCAGTAACAGCTTTATTTAAAAGAACATGTCATGTGGGCTTTACATCTACCCCTGAAAGTGCTGGTTCTCTGTTAGAGATTGGTATCAGTAAAATATCACTGATGTTATCTGGCAATTCCAGTGTCAGGTGGTTTGGGACGGAGAGCAAGAAGCGAGAATCCAGTTCTCACTCTGTCATGGCTTTCCTGGATATATGTTGTTATGGCAGTGTCTCGTATATGTTATTATGGCAGTGCCTTGACTCATTTCACATACAGATATTACCCTCTGTGCAAATCCCTTCTGCAAGTGAAGTGTTAGTGGTCCTGTGCCTCCAGGGCTGGTTTCCAGGGTGCCTATAAAATAGCTTTAAAATCTTGAGGTTTTTTTTTTTTTAAAAAAAAACAAAAAACCTGGGGCTTTATTTTCATTTATTTCTTGATTCCCGAGCTTTTCTCCTTGGTGTTTTCCAACTATTCTGTCTTCAAATATATCTAGAAAGCTGTTGGGTTTGTTTGGGAGGGGAAAAGGAGAAATTTTAGCATAAGCCTTGATTCCATCCTCTTGGGCTTTAGGAATTAAAACCAGACATAATAAGATGGATTAAAAACTTGAGCGTTGACAAGGAGATAGTTGCATTGTGCTTTAATACCAGGTAAACTGCTGTTGTCAAAAGCAAAGATTCCAATATTAAATATTCAATCACAAAACATGTCACAAAAATACCACTTGAGTAATATCTTCTCAGTTATCTCTGGATTCTTGCTCTCACTTCGGAACAAGCTGTAGGACACTGTCATATTTTATAGTAAGGATTGTCTTGTTTTAGCCCTTGAAATGTGGAAAACTGTTATTCAAAATGTTTGTTCAGATACATTTTTTTGCTACTTCAAAGTGATTCCTTTAGTGGCCTTTGGGAAAAAAAAAAATCACAACTGTACTTAAAGGCAAGATCTGCTCTGAAGGAAGGATTCGTATATAAACAGGCTATTGCCTGTGGAGGTTCCTTGTGGTGTCAAAAACTTTTCATTCATTTTGTTCTTTATTACTTGTAAAAAGCATCAGGGGGAAGAGTCAACCAGCTATCAAGACTGAGCCTTTTATACAGAATTTTATCAATAACAAAAACAAACTCTGCAGGCTGAATGATGCCTTCCCTCCTGGGTAAGGCTTGGCTTCACTTGACCTGTGCAACTACAATAAAGGATAGAATATTTCCCCACAGTTGCATCCGAGTTCAGGGTTCAGTTATTGGTGTATCCAGTAGCGAATCCAGCTGTGCTGTGTCTTGCATGTGTCTTACTAGTCAATATTTTTGCCTTTTAAAATAACAGGACTTTTCTGCACCCTGCAAGAATAATTCTGTAGCCAAAGTAGCTGATGCTGTTTCAGGAGAGCACTCTGTTTTAGGGGTTTGCTAAGCAGAGTACATTTTCATGTTGACAGGCTTGTTGGCTTTCTCTCCACTCCCTCATGAGAAATGGAGGCCGCACCTGGGAGCAGTGAAGTCAAATCTGAATGGGTTTCTTGAAAGCTTTTTTGATTTATCTGTGGGATAAGGAAAGAGGGATTGGCTGTTGGTGTTATTACTTAGAGACTTCTGACTTCCAGTTCGCTAACTAGGAAAAACAGGTATTTTTCTCCTCTCCCTAGTCTAGCTCTTGATACTTCAATCTTTGGGAATCTCAAAGGGCAAGAAATAAAACTGTTGTAGATGCTTTTATAAGGAAAAATACTTGAAAGAATTCTGTATCCTTTTGTGGCAAAGGGCTTGGCTTTCAATTGCCATGTGTGCCAATTAACCCTAGAAAAAAACGCTACAAAAAAGTAGCCTCCTAAAATATTTTGTAACGTTGACTGATGCCAGTGCTCTTTCCCAGTTGTCCCTGACTTTTAAATGCTCTGGCTGTTGCTTTTGTCCCTTGTAAACCAGCTACTGCATGTGCACACACAGTGATGTTTGCTGTGCACCTTATAATTCATACCTGCAGAGCCTGAAGGATAATGGGGCTTTTCCCAGTGTGAGTGTAGGGAAAGTAGATCAGGTTTTACATCTTACTTTAAAATTATTTCATTCCTGCCGGAGAAGGGAAATGAGCTCTTCTGACAGGTAGTTAATAAATGCAACTTCTGAGCTTCAGGAGCAGGAAATGAAACGAGTGAAGCTGAGGAATTGCTTCTAATGGCAGTTAAAATTTGAGCTCTGACTTAAAATACATATAGCTCAAACTCATGGGTCTGACTGTGGCTAAAAGGAATAGTGTCACCAGAAAATAATATAGTTCAGAGGAAAATGAACCCCTTTGAAAAGCTGGGCTATTGTGTCTGAGATTTGTTATTGATGAAGGACCTGCTTCTGAGGAGAATCTTAATATGGAAGAGTGACAGAGTGTTTTGGTTTCATTCTGGAGGATCATCTGACTGAAACTTCATTTCTTGTTTGTGCCTTTATATTCCCACCTTGTACCCGGTTTGTTAAGGGTGCTCTGAAATTTTCTTCCTCTCATCAACCCCCAAAGAGTCTGTTTGTAACAGCTTGGCTGAAAAGCGTGAATACCCTCAAAAGCAAGAATTAAGTCATAACTGGCACTTTCTGTGGATGGCAGCAGGAGCAGCAGATGCAGAATCAATATTAGGATAGATCTGGTGTAAAAAGTCACTTCACCAAATATCCTCAGTACCCACGACAAGATGTATAAGCTTAAATCTGCAAGGGTAATGGTACGTTGGTGCTGAGGTGATTTGTGGTGTGATACTGCTGTGTAACAGGCCCTGGATTCCCTCCATCTTTGGTCAGGTTTTCCCAAACAGGTGGATATTTTCTGGGTTGCCTCCTATCTTTGTGCTCACGACAGGAACAAGCACATTGAAATGAAAGGCTAACCTGTGCCAAATTCTCTTAATTCTGTTTGGTTTCCATTGCAGTGGAAGATTGACGACAAGCCAGTAAAAATCGACAAATGGGACGGTTCAGCTGTGAAAAATTCTTTGGACGATTCTGCCAAAAAGGTATGTTCTGCGACTGCTGATTTCTCCCTCTTGGGAAACACTCTATTTTCTTAGATTTCTACATTTAGTTTAAAAACTCTGTAAACTTTTAGGGTTTGATTGTGAAGTGCCTATAGCCATGCTGGTTCTGTAGCATCTCTTCCGATTCCCATGGCTAAAGCAGTGGTTGTTCTTGGAGTATCAGTGATTATTACGATGTCTGATGCAGACATTAATTCTGCATAAAGCTTCTGCTCAGTTTACCCCTATAATTGAGAATTGTTTTATCTAAATACTTTCCAGAAGCAGTTTGTCAAAGTTATGAAAAGCCCAAAATAAACTCGGCTGCATGTTTCTCCCGCAGGTTCTCCTGGAGAAGTACAAGTACGTCGAAAACTTTCGTTTGATCGATGGGCGCCTCATCATCTGCACAATCTCTTGTCTCTTTGCAATTGTAGCTTTGATTTGGGATTACCTGCACCCTTTTCCTGAATCCAAACCTGTTCTTGCCTTTTGTGTTGTATCATATCCTTTATATACGTTGTCTTGTTTATACCAGAAGGGTTTTATTTTCCCCATAAAGCACAAGAACACCCTTCTCTGTATTCTCATTTTCAGGCCTGTGGGAATTTTACTGCTCGTGGTGTGGTGATCAGCTGAAAATCAAATAGTTTTCATGTGATGGCAAAAGTCCTGCCTGTCTGGTTGTAACGCACTTAAATTTGGGTGATCTGGGGGTCCAACCTTCCCCTGCAGCGGTGCGGAAGCCTGGACAGCAATTCAGCTCACCGCAGAGGAGTCAGCAGCTGCCTGGGCAGCTGATCTGCTCTCCAGGCTCCTGACTGCGTTGGGCAGATTTCTCACATCTTGGATGCTGACTGCACAGAGACTCCTCCACTTAGGTGTGTTGATCTCAAACTGAAAATCAGCCCTGAAAGCTTCGGGGGTTTGCTTTGTGGTTTGGTTATTATTTTTTTTTTTAGTTCTACCTATAGCCCGGTTACAGCGACATCTGCTCTTCCCTAATATTATAGATAGGTACCAAGAGTGAAGAGTAAAATGGAGGTAATTCTTGCCAGCACCTCCGCTGAAAAGGAGCAGATGCTGCACTGAGGAGAGTAGTGCTACAAATTGGGGTTTAAATGTTTAGATGTCAACTCTGTTTAGAAGTCAGCTGTTACATTTCCAGAATTACAGCACGGCTGGGGTGGGTTTTTTTTTCCCCTCTTTGTGCTCAGAGCGTCAGCGTGGCACTGATTTCCCTGCAGCTCTTCTAGCAAGACAGACGCCTGTAGAGGTTTTACAACAAATGCATGTGACAGATGAGCCGTGCTTTCCAAGAGCTGCTGACGGGCCTGCTTTCAAGGGCGGTTTGGATGGTAGCAGTGAGATGGCATGAACTGGTAGCCTGGAAACTTATTGCTGGTCTGGGAGGCACTGTACCGCTAACAGCTGCGTGATTGTGGGCAAGTCATTTTGTTGTTCCAGGCTACGGTTCTTCCGGTTGGCTTTGGGCACGAGCGTTGAGATAATTCATCTTGCAAGCCACTTAAAATTATTTAATTCCAAAACAGAGAAAGATTAATTCCTTTATCTGTGCTTAGGAGGAATGCACAGCGATTAACTGTGTGATTCATTCGGTCTCATGTTTTTCCTCTCTCTCCCAAGAGATGTTGCTCCAAAAATTTAGCAAAGTAATTGAAAACAGCATCTTGTTGTTGTGATTTCCTCTTTACTTCATGGTTTCACGAACGAAGCACTTTATGTGGCTGGAGGAATCCCTTTCAGGAAGGGGTGTAGGGAGTTGTTGCTTTCCCTGCCGCTTCCAGCCATTGATTTATGCTCTTGTGCAACGGCAAAGATTTAAGAAAGTGTCCCAATTATTATTTAATTTCTCATGCTAACGAGGCAGCAGCCAAGCATCCTGTTTGGAATGGTAATGTCATGTGAGGTGGTTAAACGATGGTGTCTGAGGGGATCCAAGCAATTTCTCTGCCTAATTTCTATTTCCAATTGCAACTTCTTAGTTTCCTTAACTTTTTTGTCACGTATTTTGTGATGATGGGAATCCTGACTATCTATACCTCATACAAGGAAAAGAGTATTTTCCTCGTAGCTCACAGAAAAGACCCTGCGGGGATGGACCCCGACGACGTTTGGCAGCTCTCCTCCAGCCTCAAACGGTATCGTTGGCTCCGGCACCCCAGGCTTAGCGAGCGGGAGTGCAGCGGCACGGTACCGGCACGGCTTTGGTTTGCCTGTGCTGTGCGTGCCTGTAGCTACCACGTGCTCCCCGGCGGGGTTAGAAATGCTGCATTTCGGATAACTCCTAAACAAAATGGGGGACAATATTGGTGTCTCTGCAATAGTGAGATGTCTGCACCGGGGATGTGAGCTTTCTGCAAAGGATTGGCTACTGTGCCACGATCTTTGCGGCTTCCCAGGCAACTCGTGATTAATACTCACAGTAGAATGTTATTACTCAGAAGTGACGGTGATCTGCGACAGGCTCGCTGGTCTCGTGTGCACCATTTCCATCTGTATCTCTGTAGGATCACCCTAAATATTTTCCTTTATTTTTATACCTACTAATCTGTTTCATTTCATCAAAATCTAGATGTCCCAATCTAGAAATGGGAGCAGTGCCAAGCAGTTATCTGCCACAAATGTTCACATTCGCTTCTCTTTAATGAGGGGAATTAATCACGAAGAGTATAAAAATATGGAATTGTGTTACAATTAACGCCTGCATGTTGTAGCTGTTAGTGTCCATGTGGGGTGCTGGGGGCGGAGACCCCCATTCCTGGGGGCTTTCCTCTGATCAAAAATGAGGATTTCTCATCAGCATTTCTTTTTTTGGTGTCTCAGCTGAGCCAGACTTAAATTCTGCTCTGAAATCTCTCTGCCCTTCCTGCAGGTTTGATGACAAGTACACCCTGAAGCTGACTTTCATCAGCGGGAAAACCAAACAGCAGAGGGAAGCCGAGTTCACCAAATCCATTGCAAAATTCTTCGATAACAACGGGACATTAGTCATGGAGGCCTACGAGCCGGAGGTGTCCAAGCTGCACGATAGTCTGGCCCTGGAGAGGAAAACAAAATGATTTTTGACACTGCCTGCCTCCTGGGAGCGTGCTAAATTAACACCAATAAAGTAAAATAGCAAAGAAAGTGAGTCATTGCCTCTGTTTTTGTCCTGAAATCCTATTCTGTTTTGGATAAGCGGGTTTTTTTAATCTTGCATCCAAGGTTTTTGAAGCTACAGAAAGCCTTGGTCTGTGTGCCTGCCTTTCTGGTGGCAGAGCGGGGAGGAGGATTTGCCCGTGGGGACCCTCAGGAGGGGGGAACTTGTCACCCACGGTGCCACCCCGGCTTCCTCCGCTTTTACCTGGCAGTGCGTTACCAGGCGGCTCTGTGCCGTGTAGCGCCCGGGATTTACCATTCGCATTTCACTAACGTCGCCTTTCCCTTTTGCGGTAGGAATTCAGGACAAAACCCTTCTGTAAAGCAACTGTCTGCTCGCAAAACAAGTTTTTCTTTATTTTTGTATTTATCTAATTGGGGGTAGAGGATTGTTTTTTATATATAAAAAAAGCCTTTTATGTGTTGGGAAGGGGACAAGACAAATATGCTACTTCTGTATGTTCTGCCTGTGATGCTTATCTACAAGGTGGGGGGAAAAAAAAAAAAAGGGAAAGCAAAGGGCTTTTCCGAGCTGTGACTGTCCCTGTTGGTCCTGCTGCCCCTTTCCTATTGACATATCCTTTGAAAAAACGGCATTTTCTTAAAAAAAAAAAAAAAAAGAATTTTTTTTTTTTTTTTTTTTTGAAAAAAAGGG
>JANZLQ010000027.1:25198121-25234333 GCA_026212715.1 Elanus axillaris | reverse complement strand
GGGGGGGTGTCCCCATGGTGATCCCTGGGATGGTGCCTCGAATGTTCCTGGGAAGGGAGGGAGGAAGGAGGGAGGGAGAGAAAAGAAGGAGAGGGAGAGATTTCCCTTGGGGCAGCTCAGAGCCACTGGCTCTGTTAGGGCATAAGGTGCCTCCAGGCCAAGCCGTGTCAGCGGGGGACTGACTGTCCCCACCTCCTTGCTCTTCGGGCAGTCCAGGAAGAGCCCCCTTTACAGAATGAAGTCAGGCAACAGGATCGCCACGGTCATGATCTATGTAAGTTCCCTTCTCCCCCCTCCCCCCATTTCCGAGCCTAGAGAGACTGCACTTGCATGGTCATCAGTAGGGTTCAGAGTGAACAAGGTTTGAGATGGCTGAGGGCAGCCCTAAACCAAACTGTGGTGGGGTGTTATATGACATCTGCAGAGCATTTAAGAGCCTGTGCCTTGTAGCGAGGCAAGTGCTGTGAGGGACTAAGGGAGGTTCTGTGCCTCAGTTTCCCCATGCAAACCAGCTGTATCTCAGGGGAGGGGGGAGGTAGAGCTATGGCTCATATTTTCGCTCCTTTTCCAGCTGAGTGCGGTGGAGGCCGGTGGCTCCACTGCCTTCGTCTACGCCAACTTCAGCGTGCCCGTGGTTAAGGTGAGGGAGAGCTGCATGAGCCCCCCCAGGAGCAGGGAAGGGGGGGACACGCTGCTGTCTTGTGCCCCATCTCTCACAGGGAGTTGTGGCCGAGCCTGTCCCGATGCCAAACCCCAACCCCGGGGCTCCCTGATCTGTTTTGGGACACCAAAACCCCAACTCCAGGGGTTACAACTCTATTTTGGGGTAACAAAGCACAATTCTGGGGGTCCTGGATTTGTTTTAGGGTACCAAACCCCAACCCCAGCATTCCCAGCTCTGTTTTAGAGGTTCCAAGCCCCAACCCTTGTGGTCCTGCCTGTTTTGGGGTACTAAACCCCAACCCCAGGGCTCCCAGCTTCATTTTGGGGTTCCAAACCCCAATTCGGGGGCTCCTGGCTCTGTTTCAGGGTTGCCAAACGCCAGCACTCCCACCTCCTCTCTGCTCCACAGAACGCAGCTCTCTTCTGGTGGAACCTGCGGAGGAATGGGGACGGTGATGGGGACACCCTGCACGCCGGCTGCCCCGTCCTGGCTGGGGACAAGTGGGGTGAGAGACAGTGCCTGGTGTCACCCCAGGGTGACAGCGGGTTGGAGGCAGCTCTGCCAGCAGGGAGGCGAGAGGGGCTGGGAACCCAGAAAAATTCTGGGTAATAGGGAAAAATACATCACCAATACTGGAACGGGGTTGGAAAAGGGTGCAGGGTGATGGAGGCAGATGGAGGTCCTTCTCCTTGTCCTTCCAGTGGCGAATAAGTGGATCCACGAGCACGGGCAGGAGTTTCGGCGGCCGTGCAGCACTGACCCACAAGACTGAGCTGCCGTGGGCTCAAGGATGTAGCACCCATGGGTGGCAAAGCCACCCTCGTGCAGCGTGTCCCCAAGGCCGCCAGCAAGAGGAGGGAAGGAAGGGGTTGGCAGCGGCGGGGGTGCTGGCACTTGCTCAGCCATGGCTGAATTTGGTGAAAATAAAGTCAAAAGACACTAAACTGGAGTCTGGGGGAATACCTCAGTGTGGTACCTGACAGGATGATGTAGGGGTGTGTATGTGTCTGTGTCCTCCCACATCCCCTCCAGCCTGGACTCTAAATGCACCTGCAAACCCCCTCCTCCAGCCCTAGATGAAAAGTCTCTTTGCTAAAAGGACTGGCAGTTAGTGACATGGCATTTCTATGGTAATCGGTAGGCTTCAGAGTGAACAGAACAGCCCTAGAGGACCAGAGCAAAGACACTACACTATCCTTCCTCAAAGAAACCTGCTGCAGTGCCTGGCTGCATCTTGGGCCTGGTTGTGCAGCCCCACACTCCACTCTTACCCTGACAAGAGCACACCTTCTGCACCCCAGAAGGGTGTTTGGGTTTTTTTTTTTTTTTTTACAGTGCAGTTGCTGTAAGAGGGACCTTGGGGAGGGAGAAGGCAGCCACTGCCTTCCAGCCGCCCTGGCCCCCCGCCTGCCTGTGCTTGGACCACGCTTGCGCAAGTGCTGCTCCCCCCGGGCCCCGCAGACAAGCTCCCTTTCTCTGGCCTGACCACAGCACCTGCGTGACTGGAAGGCAAAAAGAGACAGGAGGGCTCTCCGGCAGCGGCTGGAGATCGGGTAGGGAGCCCACGCTCCACGCTGCTCTCCCCCAGGCGCTTCCGATGGAGGACAGCCCGGATGAAACGAGGGTCAAGTTGGAGGACACCATCAGCCCCCACATAGAAACTCCCGGATTCCACATCCATCCAGCCTCATCTATGCGACGTTTGGATGATATTAAAATCCTCCTGGATGGAGAGGCTGTGGGTACCGCAGCCTGGGGAGACCCAGCTCCCCAGGGGGGTCCAGGCCACCCCGTCACTTCTCAGCCTCTAGCTGGAAGGAAAAGGACAAAAATGGGGGAGAATAAAAACACCAGGCAGACCTCTCCCGGGGCTCTCCTGCTTGCTTTGGGTTCAAAAACGTACATTTATCATTCTGTGGCTGTGTTTACCCAGCCCCAGATTAACCCTTCTGCAGACACACAGGGGATGGACAGGGGAACAGGAGCTGGAAAACAAGGAGGATGCTACAGAAGCCCTTTTGGGCTCTGTTAGGCCTGCTTGAATGTAAAACAGCCTGCAAAATTTCAGAGCAAAGTTTCCCCAAATTCCTGTTCTTCAGATAGGAACAACCACCCCCGCATTCAGGGTACTATAAAACACAGTTCAACACAGCACAGGTTACTTAACAGCCAGAGCGCCGTGGTTTATTACTTTCAGATGTTTCTGTACACGTGGGAGCCATCAGTCACAGAGAGAAGGGAAAAAAGCAAAAGCTGTGGCTAAAGCATCGCCCCCTCCTCCCCACCTCAGAGCACGGAGAAGGGATGGGAGAATATTTCGGATGACAGGAGGCTTTCGTGAGTCACCAGAAAAACCCAAGGCTCGGGTCTAGCCCCAGGGATCACAGAATCATTTAGGTTGGAAAAGACCCTTAAGAGGATGTCCCAGGAACAGCTGGATCACCACCCTTCCTCCACAGGCTGCTCTGAGGAGCCCGAGTACCGCAGCTGAAGGGAAAGAAGGAGTTCCTACCCCAGGCTTTTCACAACTGCTTTATTTGTAGGCGAGAGAAACGGACACCGAACAAGACACAAACAGGTTGAGGCTGACACGGGACACAGAGCGCGGTCTCCGGAGAACTGACATACACACATACACACACATTTTCCTTTTGGAAACAGCAGCACGTGGGAGGAGGTCACCCTGCCAGACTGGGAAAGCTTGACCTAAACCAGCCAAGCATCCACCAGCAAAGCTCGGAGCGAACACCCAAGCACTATCCTGCAGGTTTTGGATGCCTTACAGCCAATGTGCTGAGGGTGCAGCGTTACCGGATGGATCAGGGCAGACGATGCAGCCAAGGGAGGCAGGTTTGGGCAACACAAACGGCAGTTTCAGGTTGTGAGAGCAGCGCCAGGCTCAGAGACGGGTGTTACAATGCACCAGGGCCAAGTTTTCTTGGAAATGGCAACCCGTAAACTATTTTTTTTACTGGACCTTACCTGAAGATCTAGGTCTAGATTTTCAGGAGTGTTGAACACCAGTTCAAACCAGCGAATGGCCGATTGCCAGACACCTCTGAACACCTCTCCTCCCAGGCCCTTCGACACTCAAGACAAAAGGCAATAGCAGAGGAGAAACATCAGTGCTAAAAGTCGAGGAGGTGGGGAACATCAGCACGAAGCTGTTTGCTCTCTCCTGCTCCAATACCTGCCCCGCTGCTCCCCTGTTCACTGAAGACCCTGTTGAGTGTTGTAACAGACTGATAAAAGTTTTTTGGAGTTCTGGGATGGTCTTGCTGAATGAGAAGCCAGCAAGTGGCTTTGCCCCATTGCAATCGCTCAGCCCTACGCTGCAGAGAGAGGAAAAGGAAGGAGGTTCTCTCTGAACTGCCCCAGCACGGTATTTACTGAGCTACTGGTACTACCAATGGGATCTCTCACAACGCCACTGCCTCTGAGAGCTCCCTGACCGTGAGCTCAGTTTAGAAGTCACTCCATGCTTTACTGTAGCACTTATTTTTTTTCAGAGGGTGTCTCGGTTGCACAGAAAGTGACCTCCAGCCGCAATAAGCATCAGTATTTTTAACTGGCTTTGGTATCATCTCCCACCCACTTCACATCTGGACCAGGGCAGGCTGAAGACAATAAAAGACAAGGCTCAAAGGAAAAGCGAGCTCCGTACAGAAACATGATTCGGCAACCATTTCAAGACCAAGTGCCTGTGTCTGTACGTATCAATTGCCCCAGTCACTAACAGTGTTTTCAAAACACCAGCACGGAGGAACTGTGCTAGCTTAAGCATGTGCGAAGACACACAGCTGAGCTCTGCACTTGCAGGATCTGTATTCAAGGCAAAACTACACACTTCTGCAACACAGGAATCGTCCTTTTCCAAAAATCTCAATGCTCCTGGAATCTACAAGTTACCCAGGGTTTTGTCCAGTGCATATAATCTGGGAGCTGACAAAACCCGCCCTGGCTCTGATTTGCAAAATTTAAGAAGCGAACCCCACAACAAACCAGCCTCCCGAACTGCATCTTCTGCTCCTGCCGAGCCTTGGGATTTTCCACTGTGAAAGTTTCCACTGATCCTCAATCCAACAACTAGAACAAAAGCAAGAGATTTCTAAATAATCAAAAGCGCCAGCGTAAAACCAGCATCCTTTCAATTCAGACAGCCTCCTCCTGTTTATCTGCTTTTACAAAGAGACAGTACAATGCTGCAGGCTGTGGGAAAAAACAGTGAAAAGCGGGTAGTTATGTGGGGCTTTTCTAGACGTCCTCATTTTTCATGAGTCAAAGAGAACATTTCTTCTCTCTGCAGTTACTTTTACTATGGTCTGTGCTACCTTTCACCTAAATACCATTTATCTCTGCCTGTAGCTCCCTGCAAAGGCAGAAAAAACTGCAACAGGAGCATTAATATTTTTCAAAGTAGTCTCAAAAATGTATGTGGCTCGACACAGCCGAAAGGAATTCCCCCTCCACCCACCCATACACTATCGCTGCTGTCCCTGTAGTTGCCTTTTTTTGAAGCCAGCACTACATGAGTCCCTGAACCACTATCTATTCTGCGCAGGTCAGGACCGAGAGCTTGGCACGGAGCAACGCCACATTAAATAGGCTGTTGAAATATTTATTTTTTCACTCACTTCTCAAATGTTAACAACAAAATATAATTCTGGAGAGCCCACAGGATTCAGAAACAGTAATTCATTTTCCAATGGTGCTTCTACAGAATACAAAACTGATTTTCTTTTGCTTTCCATGGAAGGTTTTGTTTGGTTTTTGTAAGATCTCACAAACTGTAAAAGCAAATGAAAGGGATAACATGAGAGGCAAACGCAAGGAGTTACCGCAACGAATCACTCAAAGCCAGATCCTCCAAGCTACTTCAGCACAGAGGAATGTGACTTCACCGAGATCATTCGTGAGTATGACAACAGGCACATGCTTAACTATCCCGTAAAGTGATACTCTGGACATACACATTGTATTATTTAATCTCTAACAATCTGAACACAGGAGTAATCTGGAAAGGACCGAGAATTTTGCCAATCTTCAGGATACAGCTGGGGAAAGTGCTACTTTGCATCTCAACTACTGAAGATCCATTTCATCCATCAGCAACTAGAACAGGGGTGGACATTACATCAAGGTCACAGCAAACTAATGCAATAATTAACATGGCGACTTACAGAGGGAAGCACTGGGAGCCAGGAATTGCTCTTTTAACACCTGAGTGCCAATGGCCAAAGTGCCAGGAGAGAGGAGAGCTCTCTGGAATGAGGCTTTCTTGTCTCTAATTCAGGCATTTCCCTCCCTGATGTGTCAGGGAAGGGGCACAGAGCAGGGGCACAGAGCAAGGCCACAACTGCCATGTCCAGGGCTCACATGGGAATGAATCAGAGGAGATGAGCGGCTCTCCATCAGGGTAAACGGCAACGTTAAGCCAGGCTTTGTCAGCTCTTCACAATGTCTCCCTTTGCCCCACCTGCACCTCTCAAATGCCAAGAATTCATGATGGCTCTTGTCACAGGACGTATGCATAGATGCACATCGCAGCTCCCAAATCAGGCCAACAACGGAACTCTGCCTCAGCAAAACAGCGTTAAAATACTGCTTTCATCATACAGCATCAAGGGGTTATGGACACAAGCCAAAAAAAAAAAAAAAAAAAAAAAGAAATTTCAGACATCCACCAGCAAAATATTGAGAAAAATGCTCCAAAACGCGTCTGCTCTTATGCTCAAGAGTGATTCTTAGGTGAAAGCAATCTGACGAACTGTCTGTGAATAATTTAACCCTGAAGAAAAGCTCTCCGTGCAACTACTGCATTTGCATGGAAATATGGAAGGAAGGCAGCGAAACGATCTAGGAAGTGACAGTGAAGACAAGGTCTTTCCTCCAATACTGGGGGGAGCATAATGCAGCAGCAGCTGCCTACACCTCTGCATCAACATCAGCAGGACTGACTCCAAGCTCTTCCAGGGTTTTATCTACTGCCCTTTTTGCGTTTTTTTTTTTTTTTATCCAAAAGGTGCTGATCTCTGCTCAGTTGTGTGTAGCAGCTACAAGAAGGGAAGCATAAACACATTCCAGGCACAGAGAATGGTCAAACAGGCAAACTGCCTGCAGACCATGTTGTTACTGCTGCTCTTGGGTCTTCCCCATAATTGCAGGCCCAGAGTCCCCTGCCTGTTATGTGTCTGCAGTAGACAAGAGTTATCCAGGCTATTTTTCTCAGTGAGAACTTGAAACAAGCATTAAGAAAGCTGCAAGACTCTGAAATGGAGCTCACGGTCCCCCCTCGCTTTTTTTGTTTTACAATCCTGTCTAACTTTGCACAGGAAAGTAGCATCTAGGCTATTCCTGCAGCTTAACCCATAAGGCTGACATAGGTGAGACGAAACCTGAGCTCCCAATGAAGCCAATTCCTCATCTGCTTTAGGGGAAAGAAACACGTACATAAAAAACAAACCTAAGGGGCACTTCAAAGACAATTAGACGATTCCATGGAGAAATCCTGAAGCCTTTGGCTATGCTGCAATGCCCTCGGTGGATCTGGACTGCCAACAGCCCCTTTGCAGTTGGGTCCAAGAAAGCCTGAGAATTGATAGAGATCGGTATGATCGACTACTTGGGATTTCAGGAGGTCTTTCCTTGTGGCAGCAGAGAAAAGCCCACTTCCAAGGGCCTGAAGAGCTTTTCATGGTCTTCAGTACAAGCTGCTTCCCAGCAAGGAAGTCCCTAAGCATTTACACATTCTGGAGAACTAGTTCTAGGGGATGAACCTCACACCAACTTCTCACTGCTGCTGAACTGGAGAGATGAAAGGATATGGATACATCACAGTGGCCTCTGGTGCAGTTTATTTACAACAGGACTCAGTGCTGGAGAACACCAGGGTATTAACAAGCAGGAAACACACTAGGAGGAAAAAAGGAGAGTGGAAGAAAGGTCACACATTAAAATCAAGGTATTCTCTGCAGATATTCGGCTCGGCAACACCCTAAATTTAGTTGATTACCCAAGGTAAAACAAGGCCAAAAGGAGTCTATCATGCAGGTTAAAAGTCAGCATTGATGCATTCAACAATAACTTGTAAGCTACGTAACAGTGAGAAGCACAAAAGCTTATATGTTCCTGTCTATGACTTAAGGACACAATAAAGCCAGCAAGCCACCTTACTTTCTCCAAGCCTCTTATTTTAAAGCTGCTTTTGCTACAACCATAACAGCGGAAGCAACAGGCTACCACCTTCAAAGACTCACAGAGATAGCACAGGTTCCCAAATACTTGGTGGGGATTCAACATTACAATGTAGTACAGTCCTTTTGCCTTCTCACTCTCTCACCATTTACGCATTAACCTACACTATATCCTTTCACTGGGTTTAAAATATGCAGTCCACCATTTACACATTAACCTACACTATATCCTTTCACTGGGTTTAAAATATGCAGTCCACAGTCCTACACTTCTTCTGTTTCATCCCCAAGGGCACAGGTTAAAGGGGAAAAAAAAAAAAAAAAAAAAAAAAAAAAAAGAGATCATCCAGCAATACCTCTTCAGCACTGCCAGTCCTACAGCATTACACATTTTGGGGCTTACAGCTTTTGTTGAAGGATTCTTAGCTAAAAGCAGGAAGATTTTTCAGGACCGCCAAAGAAACCTGTTTATTTTACCAATCACCTGAAAGATGATCCTAACACAGATTAGCACCTTCTGTGAGGTCTAAGTGTTGGTTTAGTTATTAGCATTATGGTACTGTAACTAAGACTTTGGGAGTTTTTCTGATCAACCATAGCAGTCACAACCTACTCTCACTGCTGTGTGGCTGATAGCAGAGGCCTGGCTTCTACAGTTCATTATGATATGAAAACATAGGAGAACAGTATGGAAAGTCGACAATGTGAAGCACACAGTTTTATGTGTCTAATCTCACCAGTATTTCTTTGGCCAAAGAAGCGTGGTGCAAGTTGTTTCCAAAACACAGGGCCTTAATTACTTAAATAAAATACTATTTAAACTAAATACCATAAAGCTTGTAATTCTGCCTTATGGCAGGCTATAAAGAAAGGAATCAGCTGGGGAGGATATGCTTCACTCCTCCCCTCCACGGAAGGAGGTTTCATTAACACAAGTTAATACGTGAGTAGTTTAGAGAGAACACATAAACATCGAATATATTACTGGCTGTGATTCAAAGCTGTTTGTTTACATGTGGTTTTAGCATTATGCACCTCCCACATTGAGAGCCAAACGCACAGGCAGTAAGAGCAAGAGCTCTGCTCGAGGACTGCACACATCAAGCACCCACAGAGCCTTACCACTGGAATCCACCGATGGGCTCTGTAAACCTGTGACGGATCAGGAACGTCGCAACAGCTTCAGCAACCTGAGGGAAGGGGAAAAAAAATCGGTCACACTTTAAAGGGACACAAAGATAACAAGAGATCCAGTCAGTTTTCAAAGCCTGCAGCGTTTCCAACAACAGCTCATGTCCTCAGGATCCTCTTGCTGAATGAAGTTTGGTCCTTCAAAACCAAGAGCTCTGTGTAACACGCTTTTATATAAAAAAAAAGGAACTAGGTGCTTCCATCTTTACTCTGACACTGATCTCACAATCAAGAACTGACCAAACTTATTCTCCACCTCTTCCAGTAGTTCTTAAAATAATGCCTAAGTTTAACAGGGAAAAAAGATCTGGTGAAATCACAATGCAAATTATTCCTATAAAGAACAAATCAAGACAGTAACCTGACAGTAATAATACTGCTTAGAATGTATATTTAAAAGAATAACAGTGTAAGAACTCAGTATGTTCAGATAAAAATCCCTATTTCAGATTGGTAAAGCAAAGCACAGAAAGGCCGAGTTTTACACTCACAGCAGTCAGTGTAGAACAAGCTTTAAAACCAGACGTGTTTCCAACCACAGGCTCCATTGGCTGCACCACATTCCTGCTTCTATCAGCAGTACTCAGAAGCAGCACTGCTCTGTCAGTCTGTGAGCTGTTTGAGTAACATTTGTTTTGTGTTTGGAAAATGTGAGCCACCCAACTCAGAAAAACAGAGACCAACCCGAAAGGCTGCAGCTTAGTACAAGGGAGAGTGGAGAACTTAAAGAAGAAGGGCAGGGAGGATAAATCCACACTCCACATGGTAAGAGTTAGTTATATCACCACTAGCCTGAGAGTTAAATCTGTAACCTAGCCAAGCCCTGCGTCACGTAACATCTCAGCCCAGGCTATCCAGCCAGCTTAAAAATCCAAGCTGTTTTGCAAATAGCCAGTTCAGATGTCATGCCAAAAAATGCCCCTGAAGTATAACCTCTGCTTCGCAGTAAGCCACGGACCCCTTTTACATTTAAGCTGTGAAGACCGTGACTTATCTAGCTTCAACCCTACAGCGGGGCTCACCTTGTCTGGAGCATCTTCATGGACTGCATGGCCACACTGTGGGAGGACCTGCATCTGAAACTTCCCTGCGGATTGAAAGAGTCATCACTGGAGCTGCTTTTTAAGCGGTTTTGATTTCTAACAGCAATGGTTTAGGCAAGTAGTTCTTGTGTACACATGAAATGTCAGACACTACACCGTTAAAAGCACTGTGAATTTATGAACTCTTCTAAAAAGGATCTCACATTCTTTACAAACAAACCTCACTAAATCTCACTATATGCATCTGGTGAAGAGGGACCAGGGAAGGCATGTAAGTCTAGGGCAAACAGTACAATACACATAGCAGACATTTTTCCAAAGAAAGCAAGAACTGGCTGCTTAATTCATCTTCCCCACATGTAACTAAAGCATGTTCCCGGGAGTTAAAATGAAGCTAGACTTCTTACAGCTTCTCAACGCAGGTGAGACTACCTTTCAGAGTTGGAACTGTTATCAGATCTACCTTAATGTAACGTTTATCCTGCTACACAATACTACTTTACAGTACTGGTTGCTTTGGAAATCAATGAAGATGGGATGGGGGGGGGGAATAACCAAAACCACAAACAAAACATTAATGCAGATGCTGAATCTTGGTCTGATGTCTGCCAGAAACACCGGGAGAGTAGATAGTTTTGGATGGTCCCAAGTGTTCTAGCTAGGAGCATCAGGAATGTAGTGACAAAGGGAGAATACGGATTAGAAAGAAGCCCTTACAATAATTTTGATCCAAGTGTGATAACCTCATTGCTGGAAACATAGAACACTAGGATGAACAAAAACCATGGTAACAGCCCTTCACAACTTTTATTTCAACCTTTCCCTTCTTAACTTCTCCAGTTTTCCTACAACCACAGACAGCTAAGAGAACACTTTGGGATGGACTAATTCTTTAATGAGCATTTGTTTCGATATAGACTGCACCTGGTAAGAGGCCATTCCAGCTATCTCTCATTTGTATACCCATAGCAACAAGCTATCATCTAAAAAGAGCATTACAGTAAGGATAGAGTAACAATATTAAATATTTACCTTGCATCTGTCCAATAGTTAGATCTTTATCCAGCCTGTCAACACCTACAATCAAACAAACAGATGTATTGGAGAAAAGCCAGAGAGAACATGACTGTCTAAGCAGGGCTGTACTTGACATTTTGAAGGCAACATTTGGCTTGAAAAACTCAAAAGAAACATCATCTCTGACACCCACAAGGACTTTTCACTGCTGCACCACAAGACAGTAAACTGACAGGAAAGAATCCCAGCCAAAAATGCAAGAACACATCCTTCCCTACAACTTAAAAGGGTGGTTATCTTGGTTACACACTTAATTTCCTGTCAGGATACACAAAGGGCCTACAGCTGGCTCTACAACATCGATAATTTGACTTTCAGTTGAAAAGTTCAAATTACACCCATATATGCAGGAAAACATCATAGTGGTGGAGGCTGAAGGGTAGCTTTGATCTGTCCTGTTTGCTCTTCTTCCACATCATACAAGTAGAACACCCACCACCAGCAGCAATACGCAGTATGTTATTATGCGCTATTTTGATATTAGAGGCTCTGAACTAATTCCAGATCTGCACGGATCAAATGGACTGGTTTATGGTATTTCAAGATACATAGAAAAGCCAAGGTAGAAGAGACGAGACGGGTCTACTATTCTCAGAGAAAGACATTAGCCAAATGCTGACATATTCTCTAAAATACAAGTGGGACATCATTGAAGTGAACAGCCAATGAACCTAAACAGGACTGGAAGAGACACGTACCAGCTAAAAGCAAAAGCTTTGGAGTTGGACAGCTTAGGAAGAGGTTAGATAAACCCCTGAACCAGCCATCCCAGTACTTTTCTGTTTTCGCCAGTTCAATTCGCCACGTGTATAAGTGCTCCTTCTTTGTCTGCAGGGAGGAGAGAGGCTCTGCGTTAGTGATCAGTAAACCAGCTGAAATAAAATGAACTCAAGAGTGCCACTTGGAAGTATATATTAAAAATACTGGCTCCCTCTGGTGGATTACACACTTCCAGGGATGACCCTCCTTGCTCCTAAATTTCTCTCCAAATCACAGCCAAAGTACACAAGTAGGGAACAAGAAAGTGAGCAGGAACTACACCTACAGATCAATAGAATGCTACAGTATTCAGGGCACTCAGTTTGCTATTTTTTACTTGCACAAATAGCTCAGAAATTGTCTGAAAGTTCAGACTTGGCTCTCACTTAGGTGACACAGAAATACAAGGGGCTAAGCTGGCTACAACGATTTTCCTTGAGGAATTTACATTCCTAGGTTGCAATCTCCTGTAGAACCTCCTGCATGCTACTATGCCTTGGAAACGAACAAAAATACCACAAAGACTCAGAAAAGAGCATTCCTCAGTCAGGCCAGAAGCCCCATTTCAGGCCGTAAGCATTAAATCTGTGAGTGTCTCGGGAAAGAAAACCCAACACATGCTTGCAGGTAACAGTCCAAGACAGAATCAGTGGCACAAAACGAAGAAGAAAAACAATAGTCACAATATAAAGTTTTTGGTCCCTGGAGTTGCTCCATTTTATATTAGAATGATTCAGATAACTACTGGTGGCTACTCTTGCAAGGGAACACTGTGCAAACACAAGCTGAAAACACAGCAAGAAATTCTCTACCTCTGTGTCATCTTCTTTCTTCCTTTTGTTGACAGAGCCTCCCCCTTCCTCATCCTCTTCCTCCTCCTCCTCTTCTTCAATAATACCCTCCACTATGGCTTTAGGACATTCAGGACTCGCAGCCCCTTCGCACCTGTGAAAATAAAACCAGAAACTGATTCCCTGTGTCCCCCCCCAAAATAATAATAAAAAAATAAATCACAGGTTTTTAACCTACAAGTGTTCAGCAATTTCTCAGACACTGGCTGAACCCCCCCCCTCAAGTTTAAAAGTAGCTGTGGATGAAAGATACAGTCATGACTAGCCATGAGACCAAGTGCCTGTGCAGCACATGTATCCCAGTGCAAATATAAATGCAAATAGCTACTTAGAGGAGGCAGAAGCAGTCAATCAATCAACAACAGCTTTTCTTAACAGAGTATGAGACATTTGTAGAGACTCCACGTATGTCAAAGATTAGAGTGGCACAACAGGTTACTCTGATCCCCCCCAAACCCACCTCAGATCACTCCTGAAATGCACAGATAATTAAACAATTTCTAAAAGTAAGTAGAAGATACCATACCTAGAAGGCCAACCGGATTTAGGGCAAAATTTCTGAAGAGGCATCAAACAAACACTTAATGTGTGCAGAAAGACAGACAAACCACGGAATACACAACCAGCAGTAGTTAAACTTTTTAAAACATGGCTCTTGGCGGATTCTGTCCCAGGGAAATTTTGGCCAGGTTTTCTCCAAGTGCCATGATCATGATTCAGTGCTGCTGCTGGTATCAAATGTGATCAAATACTAAGAAATTTGTATTTGCTATAAGAAATTTTCACTTTCAATTGCATTTATGCTCTGTAGTAATGGTATTGTAAAACAGTCAAGATGATTTTAAGAGCTTTAAAAAGACCAAAACCAAAAACCACCTACTGTTTGACTTGACCGACCATAGAAACTCTGGCAGATTCAAGGTTTCTTATTTGTCCACTTTTTACACTAGGAAAAAAAAAAATAAGAAAGTTACGAAGAAAGGCAGAAATGTTTACTAAACAGATTCAGGAACTAGCAGGCCCAGAAGCAGGAGCAAACTCCCTCCACAGCTCACAATTTCCACAAGCCATTCGCAAACCCTCTGTTCTCAGAAAGTGTTTGGAATGGCTCACGCTATATGCCAATTTACTCGGAACACCCCGTTGTCACTGTAACTGTGAATTTAAAAGACATGTGGGAGAAGTGCTGGTGGGGAAACAGTGAAATAGCGTCATACCTGTTTCATTGCAGGGGATAGGGGGAGGTCAGAAACTACATGGGTATTTGGCAACAGAACTGTGTTTTCTGTAGTCCAGTCTACAAAATTAACCACAAGACTTCTCCCTTTCAAACTCAGCTGCCAAATGTGCAACTAATTCTTGCTGAATCAGAAATAAGTCCTGTTTCTTACACGTGGGATGGATATCTCAAGCTTTTTCTGTAATAGTTGGGACACTTACAAGGAAGCTGCAATTCATTCCATGAAGCTTTCCATTAGCTGAAGCCCTTAGAGGATCCTTCTCCAATGCCTAGCCAACTCTGCTAGGGAATTAATTATCTTTGAGACCTCTCTCACCCTGTCAAACCAGCCAAGGAATTGGTGACAATAGTTGGGGAAATGAGCACGAAGGTAGAAAACAGCCAAGTTATATAAACTTTGTTTCCTTCAGGTGACAAGCTACAAAGACCAGTGATTTTAGAGGCTATGCAAGCCCATGCATTACCTCCACTCAATGGCATTCTCAAGTGACTTGAATGTTTTGGGACGACTCCTTAGGAAGTTTTGCATGCTGTTCAATGCATCCATGGCTGTACCTAAAAACAACCATTTTAACTTTATGGCATCTCATGAAATAATCACCACATCCCCTCTTTACAGAACTGGCCACCAGGGACACACCCTCAGGGAGAGCTGGAGCTCATTCAGGATTTAATGCTGCTAAGGAAAGTACAGCTTAGTACTCCTAAGTCCACAGTCACACCTCCTCCCACATTAGAGAATTAATATTTGAACAGGTAGGACATTCAGATAGTAAGAGAAGGCAGTAACCACTCCTCAGCACCATGCATTATATAAAAATCCACCCTTCTCCCCACTAACAAGAAAGTATTGCAAAGAAATTATCAGGAAAATAGCAGAGAGCCCACCTGGGAAAAGCAAAAGAGGGGTCACACTAGAAAGACTTTTGCGTAGGTAGCGTCTGTTAGGAGGATGGAATCGGCATTGGTTTAAAAACTGGGCAAAACTTTCTGTGTTCAGGGATTTGGGGATAAAAGAAAGAGATCAGTGTGGAAGACAGAACCCTATCCAAGGGTACAGAACCCTATCCAAGGGTACACACACTTACCTTCCACAACATCAATCATGCAGAGACCCAGTAAACTTGGCACCAAATTTGCGACCGCTGTGTGCACTGCGATGGCACCCCCCATGCTGTGCCCAATCAGCATGATAGGGGGAGGAAGGTCCCCATACAGAGCTTCAACCACGTTCCCAACGTCTCTGCCAAATCAAGATAAAAGCATCGTCGGCATCTCTACCTTGATACGTTTCTGAAGCAGATTTGTATAATGGGAGGAGAAAGTACACATCCAAGACAGACATCCGGCTCCAAACCCTGTCTGTGTGATCATTTAACCCACAGGTAATTGAGACAAGCTTATTCTCTAATCGCTGTTTCATCTAGGTACCAATACAGGAAATCATTCAAATCAATAGTTTCCTGAACAAGCACGTCACTTCCATTTTTACTAACGGAAAGTGCTCATTTAAAAGAAATCCCCGAAGAGAACATTTTACATTGACATTAGCTGGTGGGAATTTTAAATAAAAGGTGAGAAAAAGCTGTCAACGTCTCTTGCATGGAAGCGTAGACTAAGAAATTCACTGTTCTGAAAAGAGAAACCGTTTGCAATTAAAGAGAAAAAATAACAGACCCCTACTGACCAATGCAAAGATAAACAACACTGAGCACAAGCAACAAGATTCAGACACTCTATGAGCACAGATACTACAAGGCAAGGAGCAGTTTTCCCTATACTTTCCATAAGGCACCTACTTTAAACTGAAGTTGTCACTGCAGTATGTGAAAGCTGGCTGGTGCAATTCACAAAACCCAAAACAACAGCAGAGCTAGTGATGAAAATCTGCTGAAGACCACTGTAGTTTAAGACACCCAAACTGGCTTTCCTGACTAAAACTATTCAGAGGAACTGGAGACCTGAGCAGTACTGCAACTAGAAAATGGAAAACAGGTAAAAAAAAAAAAAAAAAAGGGTTGACCAGCTTGTTTGCTCTGTCAGAGAAAATTGCTTGAGGATTTGATTAAAAAAAATGAAAACCAGCTATAATTTAACAGTCCCATTTAAAGGCTATTCAGGAATAACTTTCAAAACAAAAGGAACTTGTTTTTCCCCCACAGCAGTGCTGCTCCAGATCTAAAAAATTCTAATCATTCCATATGGCATCTCCTCAGGACAATAACACATCAGGATCTGACAAGCCGTAAGCAGTAGCAATAAGCTATACAATGGAAGTCAGAATGCATTTCACACATGGCCTCCCCAAAACAAACCAAGTGGATTTGTTCATATGAAGGTTACAAAATCCTTCGTGATTTGGTTGTAGTCATAGCAAAGAGTCTCTTTGTATTAAATGTGGACATAACATAATGTGCTTAGCAGTGGGTATTTGCTTTTCTTACAGCTTTGTCAAGAGGGGGATTTGCATCCCAAAGCAGGTCATGATAGTTTGAAAAAGCAACTCCCTCCACGCTTGACAGTCTGTCTGTGACCCACACTTTGGGGATGCTGCCAGTCCAAGGCAGGCACGCTCTGAACGCTCGCTCAAGGAGCTGAAGAAGAACCAAACTGGTGATTTTAAGCTAAAGTGCCCCAGTTGGTTATGTCCAAGGAAAGCATTCCCCTTCTATTAGGAAATCTCTAGCAAGCGTTATAGCATGTTGCAGGTTTAAAGTGTTCTCTGCAATGAAGCCAATGATCTTTAAAGTGAGTTTAAAAACTGAGGGGATCTAGAGAATGACTCCAGTTTGGAATCTGACTCGGCTGGAAGAGATAATTTCAAACTGTCCCAAAATGGAAGGAAAAGAAGGGATAACCACCAGAATCATGTGGAAGGAAACTATTTCCAAGCTCCCTTGAACGAAGGTTATATGTCCTCAAGTAGTTTACTGTTCAGTCAAGGCAAGAAAATAAGGGTTTGTGAAAAGAGAAATACTGAAGAGAGAGCATAAGCTTCCTTACTTTGACATAGTCTCTGCAGACAGATCTTCAGGATTCCTAACTTTTGTTTCTCCTGAAAGAACAGAAAAAGTAAAGTTCATGTAAGCTAAAAACCTTCAGATCCCTCAGGAGTTAGAGCAGCAACTGTACAAAGCTTTTTGGCACAGTTATTAAGAGTGAGCCTACTGCAGTTAACATGAATAATTAAGAAACTCAGAATTAATAGGAACAGTTAGTACTTTATCGCATTATAGCTTACGGGTAGGAAACACTCCCCATAACTGTTCCATATTTGCAATATATCTTAAAACAAAAGAACAGACCTTATTTCTAATGGTAAAGACCACCTAAAGGTTATGAAAATATGAAGGAGGGGGTTGGTGTCAGTATGTAGGAAGGAACAAGTCCACCACCGCCTTGCACAAAGGCACAGCTTCTGGCACGTGAGGACAGGTGGCTGCGGATCTCTAGAAGCCACTTTTCCATCCCTGCTTTTGAATAAAAATTGGGATGCCTTAGGGGTGCTTTCTTAGTCATCTTGGGAGGGATTCATTACATCTTCCTTTAAAAAATGAGAGCATGTAACATGCTTATGTGATTTTACTTACCATGGCCTCGGAGATCTAAAGCCACAATCCTACACTGAATCCTGTTAATGATTGCAGACTGCAAGAAGGGACAAAGATAATACAATTTGCAAAGTGCCACACCTCATCTACAAAAGGATTAGCAACATTAAGGACTCCCTGAAACAACAGCAAAGGCTCGCTCGGACAGTGCAACAAAAACCTGCTACTGTCAACAAAGTGGCTGAACCTGGATTGCATGAGGTGTCACAGAAAGCAAGCAAGAATACTCCATTTAAGCTATCCTTAATTAACCAAAGCTCCATCCTTTCTACCATTGTTCACACCATCTCCGAGGACATTTATTTTCCTGTGCCTAAGACATTATGCGTGTTTCCTCTGTAGCACCTCTGAAAACTGAAATGCAGCAGTGGGATTACAGACGCCAAAGGGATGCCCCCCTTCCCCAAGCCCCACGTTACAAAATTAGCCTTGGCTATACAGCAGACATGAAGATGCAGCAGCTGCTTTGCAGCACACATTCAATTTGCTCTCAAAGAACAAAATTTTACAGTAAGGCTGAAATGTACAAAAATTGATTAGTCCAAAGGGGTCGCAGGGAACAAGTGAGGAGTCTTTTCAGAGTAAGGTAAGGCTGCAATATGATTATGGCTCTATTTGTCCCTGACAGCTCAATTTATGTAAGTTATTTCAGACATCACAGTGATTAAATGTTATTCTTTGTTGAAGACTTTTGTGTTAAAGAAACATTGACTATTTAAATAACAGCCCTGCAGGAGTGGGGGAATTTGTTGTGGGATTCTTAATAGAACCACCTACATAATGGGCAGAGATCTGAAAGCTACCCAGTTCTCGTATTTTGATTGTTCAGCTATTCACCTCCTAAATGACTGTAGGTAGCAGTTGCTCTCCCAAACCCCAATGAATCCACAAGTTAATATTTTAGAGGCCCTAGAAGACACCCTGAAACCTCAATCTGCAAGGTGCTTATGCACCTAAGCAGTAATTTAACTAGTCAGATGAGCAATCTGCTGCTAAAAATCAAACTGTTGTCAGTAGGGAGTAAGGAAAGAGGATCATCAACCTGATGTGAGAGAACGGGAAGCTTTCCAGTGCCCTGAATTTTATCCCAATAGGAGTACTTTGGCCACGAGAAGTACAAACACATCATCCAGGAAGTTACCAGGCCAATAAGCAAAAGAAGAAAGAGGCACACCACTCCCGCAGTCTGTTATTTTATTTATAGATGGTTACTCTCTATGCTTCCCAGTTTGGGTTTCTTCTTGGGTTTTTAGGGGGAGGGGTTGTTTGGGGTTTTCTTTTAAGTTCTGATTCATCCCAAACATGTAACACCCAATAGCTTGGGACAAACTTTCGTGTCAAAATGCACAAAGGAAATAATTCTATAGCAGCCACACAAAGGCAGGAGCTAGTTGTTATGGCAGTTTCTTTCTCCAGACGCAGTCTCAAGGGCAAGACGTAAGTCTATGTGAATCTTGTATATGATCTAACTTTGTTAATTGCTAACAGTAACATAAAAAGCCAGCACCTGTAAGGTACAGCGTTACAACTGCAATCACTCTGCTAAATTCAGCTCTGGAGATTTTTAAAGGTAAAAATGGTATTGGTGTTGTTATTGGAAAAAAGAGCTCTGTAGAGGGTGGAAGTGTCTTCTTGTAAGAAGCCCTTTCCTTAATTCAGAAAAACATGACTTCATACCTCTGCCTCCAATTAAAAGCAGTAACCTTCATTACATCTGTTTAAGGCACTTGTATACCATAAAAAAACCCACAAACTACAGAATTTAGTAAGACTTAAGACTTAAAAGTTCAACAGTTTCAGAAGACCTGTATCTGCACCAGTCTCTGAGTCAGTTAGTTACAAATTAACTGTTAGGTGTGAAACTACTATTCAATACCAAAATTACAGCCCAGTTGGCAAAGAATTTTTCTAATGTGTCTCATCATATTATAAGATGGTTTATGATTACACCTTCAGGATTGCTTAACAGTAGTCATGTTGGGAATTCAAGAGCAGTTGGTAGTGACTCTTTGTTACTCATTTGAACCTCTGCTTAAAGGCTAAGTGATCTACAGACCACCAAACTGCTAAAAGGTAACAAACATGACACAGCCAAAGGCACAGGGGAGACATAGAGACTTTGTCTGTCCAGTCGTACTTCCACCAAAGCGATCCTATAGCATCCTTCTGTTAAGGGCACTAGACAGCTCAGAGAGTTCCTGGATTAAAAATGTCCCAAATAAAAATCACATACTGCAAATGATTTTACTTTTCTTGAAATCCTTTAGAAGTTTTCTTCCTTAACTGCCCTTACTTTTTAAAGGGAATGGGTGGGAGGGAAGAATTTTGGTTTGGTCAGTCCCCACACTCACTCCTATTGCTATCACCTCAGTTCGTGTTTCAGAGAGTTGCCTGAGCAGCAAATGAGATTTCTTGACAAGTCAAACAAGACTGCAACCATGCAAAGATAATATTGTTATGATGAGATAAAGCTGTTGAACTTTCACTGGTAGTCATGAAAAAGCAGCCTTCTGAAAAAGAATGGGTATGCTATGATGAGAAATGTCTCGGCACTTCATTAAAACATGCAAGCTATTTGGCAGATGTAGTTTTGGTTACTGCTGATAATTAAAACCTAGACGATAAACCTTTGCATGTGCTTTGCCTACTTAATAAATACACTGACAGTGAAATATTTAGAAGACTTGAGTCAGGTGTGCACCAGGAGATTATAAAACAGTTTTCTGAACTGATTTTCCTGTGCTTAACATAGCTGAAAGGTTAGTCGCCTTCCATGCTCAGAGGACTATATTTGCATGCATAGGTATTTCTATAAAGCAGCAGCTTACTTACAGTAAATACAGCCCAGGAAAGAGCAGAATGGCCTCCACCGTGTAACAGCAGTAAGACAGGCCCCTCCAATCCACTTTTGTAAATTCGAAAAGTGTATGAACAGTTAAGGACATTTCACAAGTTATTTGAAGTTACTTAGCTGAATATATTTTGGAGTCTGCAATGCCCAACAGTGTTTTGTTTCTACCCTCGTGTACCCAAGGGCTCATTTCTCCCTCGATCAACAGGCATGTGCAAGCATAACCTGGACAAAACTTAACCCACTTTATTTAAGCTTCAAGAGTTGTTTTCCTGTTGCCCAGGTCTCCTCCTCCCTGTAATCCACACATCTCCTGCCCGCACCCTTTTCCCCTGGTATACAACAGTGAATTGAACAACTAAGAGAAAGACCAAACCATGATGAGCGTGCACTTCGGAGCATGCAATTTTGATTTGGTGTATTTTCTTACTACTTCCAAGGAAAAATGTCAGACAAACCAGTAAACAAGATTTTTAAGGCAACATAATTACTTTCTGGAACACTCACAGCAAAGATGCTTCACTAGGCTAGCTCAAGTCCCCTTACAGTATATATTTAGATAAAGAAAAATCACTTTAACTATCACTAAAACCGATGTCACTTAGGGAAAGGCACAGAACTGGGAGTTGCGAGATCTGCGTTCAGTGCCCAAAACGGTGACCAACAGACCAGAGAAGTCACTTCACCTCCTTCCACTGTTCTCCCTCTGGTCTTGGGGTGGACTACAGCACTCCCTGAATCTAACTGTGCTAGCTGCGGTTACTGATGAGGCTGTTCATTGTTTTTCTGCTGAATATTGCAGTGCCCTTTGGATCTGCTGGTTGCAAACAATTCATGCAGGTGCTCCCTGTGCTATTTCAGTCACAGTGAGCTGTGTCAGCTTAAAACAGTTTTCATCAGCTGGGGTTTGTTCACACAAGGAGATCTGATGGAGCAGTAACAGGTAACTGGGGTGGAACAGTGGGCACCAACTCCGTTCATTAATTCAGCTGCTTCTACAGTACACATCTGTCCACAACCTTTCCTATGGGAGCTCAAGCTTCTGTTAAAGGTCATGGGTAGCACAATAAATCCCAAACAACTAAATTTGCTTAAATTTGGGATGCTTACATATACCACCTATCCAAATAGGTCCATTATACTTTTAATTTTATTACTTATGAAGCCTCAGGGGTGTGCACGGCCCTTACATCAAAGGCAGACAAGGTGCACATCATGAAGAATTCATAGAATCAGTTGGACAAATGCAGTTGATAAACACAAAATAATGAGAAGCTGAGCAAAATGAGGAGAGAGAATTTTCTCATTTCAAAGCATCACGTGCTACTGGCATTAGAGAAGTAATCCCTAAACTGGTATTTGGAGAGAAATAGCTTGAAAGTTTGGTTTTCCTAATGGCCAAGCTAGAATATCCATGCTTAAAAACTATGCAACTATTTAAACTACAAGGTTGTGTTATTTAAACACAGATTAAAATGTTTTCATTTTGTAATTAGGTCAAAAGACCTGGAAATACCTCTCAAACCTGCTTTTGTCAGAGCGGTAGGCAGAGGTAGGACTGATGGGAAGTCTTGTCCCAGTACACACTGTACTTGTTGGAGTGCTCCCAGCTAGCAAATGGCCTGGATACAACAGCAGTTTGAGCACGTCAAAGAGGATGACTACCATTAGCTGAATTAAACAGTACCTGGAAGACTGGCAAAGAGGAGTCAGCTTGAAAAGAAGTATAAAAGAAACATGAACATTTGCAAAGGGGGCAGAGATCTTGGAGAGGGAACAGCACCAATCAAAATCTAGTTTGACACTGCCAGAAGATTCTCTGATGGCATCACCGCCTCCGCCTTGGCCAGAGAGAGAAGCTTCCCTGTCTGCACACCAGCTAGCGGACTGACAATCTGGGGTACAACGAGCAGGGGCCCACACCTCAGGTGTATATATGTGACCTCACATGGTGCTTCCTCAGTGTCATTTGCATTCATGGGAGCAGCAAGGTAGCATCCACATCTCCCACAGGAAATGTGCACAATTAGGAGACAGATCCTGCAGTCCCAGAAGAGACCACGTATGCTTGTAACCTACACTTCTTGGGGGTGCATATGACTGTGCATGTATGTTTGCGCATGTACAGGAACGGAACTTCCTGGGACTGGTTGTAGGCAGGCATTTAGAAATTTGTCAGTATTTATTAACATGTAAGTGTTTAGTGTTGAGGTTTATCTGTTGGACTGCTGATACTGATCCTGAACATATAGTTCACAGATTTCCCATTAACTATCTGTGTTAATAAAAATCAGTAAACAGCTCTAATCCTGATATAGTTTAAACTATGGGAACTGATGAGTATTTCCCTGCAAAATATATTATTGAACTGTTGGAAACACTTTTTAAAATTAATGATTACTAAAGAAGCAATACCAGGAACGGACCTTGCTAGTACATCTTAACTGTCAGCTTAGAAGGTATTGCTCTAGTCACTGATACTGATCCCTACAAAAGAAAAAAACGGAAGATGAGAAGAAATACATGAAAAAAATTAAGAGAAGCCAAATAAACTCGACAACACACTTAAACATGATAATGCCCCAGTCACTGAGAATAAGAAAAGTTCAATTGGGAAAAAAAGGATATATCCTTGCCGGTTTCATTTTCTACCACAACATCCTCCATAGATTCAAAGTACTGGCTCCAAAGCACTGGCGAAAAATCACGCTTTCTTCCAGGGCTGAAAGACACACACACACGTACGAAAACAAACAACAACAACAAAAAAAATCAGTAAGAGGGGTTTTTAAAGTCTTTCACTTAAATTGGCATACAGGCATCAATCGTTATGTACATTGAAGAGAACACACCGGTGTTACACAACAGTTTAGGACTGGAACAAATGATGCATCAGTGAAATTCCCATACAACTACAGTATTAGCAATTTTATGGTAAGGAAATCTCCCTTTCTCCCCCCCCAATTGTTGCTCCTATTGAGGATATTACAAATATGCACGGGACAACTAGTGGAGACAGAGAAGAGTATTTTCCTCGTAAAAGCAACACCAAGGAAGACTGAACAATGGCCACTTAGACTACACAGACCTAAGACAAGGGAAAAGAAAAAGAAGAGGGCACATAGTGATATTGTCCCAGTACAATCTTCCAATTTGCAACGACCCACAGATCAGACGCTTCAAAAGTCAGAGTCAAAAGTCACTAAATACCTTTGTATTTAATGGTCTCCCTCTAGCCTTAAAGCAAGCCTGATGCTGACATGACTGGGAGCACTCTAGTGCCTGGAGCACAGGAAGCCATCCTAAATTTATGACTCAGCCATGAATCATAATTAAAACTGAATACGTCCCTCTCTTGAGGGACACCTTGACACCACAGTATTGAGAAGCAGAACGTCAGCTATTTTCTGAAGGTTACTACCAATTTACCATGTACTACCTGTCATGAGATTACAACTTTCCTAGAAATCTCCTCTAATTTTTGGAAGAAATGTAATTCAAACAGAAAGTCAACCTGCCCCGATGGCTAAGTGGCTGGTAGAAGAACTACGGAGAGAATTGAACAGTGTCGTATATAGAAGAAACTTAGAAACACTGTTGGGAGCAGAATAAATAAAATCCATCAGGTTTAAGTTAACAGCAGTAAGTTCTAATTACAGCTCAAGTTTCCTGATGTTTATTGCAAAGGTTAAAATTTTAACACATTTTTAAACAGATCTAGTATTTAAATACTGTATGTAGGGCAACATCAGGGCTGTGAAGGAAAAGAACAAGACCAAATTAATTCAGTATATGCTTCCATATCTACCCTGCCTCAGTGAAGTATAAGGACCACGAGAACAGCATCACAATAAAGACCAATAAACACTCCTCAAGCTGCCTTCTTCCATGTTCTTAGAGCCACACAGGCAACTGTCTGTGATTCTGAAAATATCTGATAATAAAAACATTTTGTTAGGAAGGATGCTATCAAGTCCAGAGATGCAAGTAGAAGGTACTGGTCCAAAGGGCTAAAGTAAAAAAAAAAAAATTATAAAAAAAAAAGAAAAAGAAAAAAATAGGACCTTTAGAAACTTGCATTTTAAATTAAGGATCATAATGACAAGACTATGTAACACAGATGCTGGCAGAATACTTCCACGTGAGAATGGGCTTTCAGTCTCCAGTATGCTCCAGGCTTTGCACCTATTCCCAGGTTGCTCCAATTCCCTTAGAAGCCATAATCTGCCCATACCGAAACACTGCTTTACCATCAGCAAAAACCCCAAACAACCCAGGAAGGTAAAATCTGGCCAAACACATTCCAGTCACTGGAGACTTCTAGATGCCCAGTTCTATCCAACACAAACTAGGGAGCTAGTGCCCAGAAGCAAGACTTCTTCTTTCTATCAGGTTGTTTGCCAAATACTGATGAACGAGCACTACACAGGCAAGAAAATCATAAGGGTGGACACCGAGGGAAGATAAGGTGCTTTGGAGATGGACTGAAACTATTGCGTTAAAAAAGGACTAGGTGTGATGAAAGATTTGGACATCAGTGCTACCTGTGGACTGTTTTGTGTCTAGTAACTACTTCTACCTGGAGAGGTTTCCTCCTTTGGTATAAGCTGGCATCTTCCCACCAGTGCTCTTCATGCCCAGGGAATAATATCTGAACAGCGGCAGTAAAAAAACCAACCAACCAACCAAAAAAAAACCCAACCAAAAAACCCCACCCCGGTTTTCCCAGTAACACATTTCCAAAATGTGAATCACAGTCATTATTCCCCATAAGCCCTGAGACTCATCTCCTCTTTATAGTAAGGCTAATTTCCGCTGCAGTTTGTTGACAGGTACATCACAAAGCACTGCAACAAATTACATCTTAAATTAGCTGCTCCTGTAGTACTAATGTCAGGTCATATCTAGCACCTTAGGGAATGAAATTCCTCTAAATTATTGGGTGAACAGAGAAAAACCTGTTCTGCGGACATCGTCTAAACCAGGACTCTCAAAGGTGCCCAGTTGACAAACCAATTTATTTTTTGCTACCATCAGAAGGTGCAGCTGTGCCCTCTCCTTGTATCCCCATTACTAACAAAAGGCTCCGCAATCAGAATTTTCCTGATGACTCAGTTGATGCAAAATCTGTTGCTCAGGCTGATATTCACTCAGTAAGGCTAAAAGAGTAGTGCTTAATTTCGGCAGTGACATAATTAGACTAGATTCAAGCCCAGTATACAGCATGAGTAACAGTGCACCATTTTAACAGGCTTTTTGCACTTCAACTCTTCTGGGGGAGGCAATCAGCACAGAATACTAAAATCAAGCATGGGAGTGGGGGGTGAAGGACCTTCACAGAAGAAAAATCTCCTCCGTTGAAGGGAGTTTCTCCTGAATTCTTGGCTTCCTAAAGAAATAGAAAGGAACAGACAAAGCAGCTTTTCATTTTTGTAGAAACAAAACTCCTATTTCCCCTGATATTTCTAGAAAATGAAACATAAAACAACCACCCCCTGAACAGGCCAAATTCTCTTCTGTGGGTTTCCAGACTTCAGTATTGCTCTTGTCAAGTTTCAATTAAATAAAATGTCACACACCTACATAAAACCAGAAAATATTAATCTCTTTTACTGCCTCAGCTTAATCTTTCTCCGATTAAAGAAAAAATACCACATTCAAACCTTAGCCTTTCAAAGAATGCTGTAGATCAGGAAGAACAAAGTGAAGTAATACCAAGATGGCAAGTGGTCATAATATTGGGAAGAGCCAAGCACACCTGCCTAAGTGTCCAAGTATCCAAAGAAGGGAGACAACATTTGCTGCGACACTGATAAAACATCCTGCTAGGAAAAAAATAAACACAAAACCGTCCAGCGCATGTCAAGATGAAAAGAGTAACTAATGCTGAATTTCCTAAGCAAGAATTTGGTATGAAATACAGCAATCTTACTATCGATACGAGCTCCAAGCTTCCTGTCTTACAATTGGTTTATCTTCTAGGAGCACAAGAATCAGTATGATGACAGACAGCAAAGTCCATCCAGCTCTGCAACATGTCACCAAGAGATGCCAGCACAGCAACTACTCTGGAAAGGGTTAAGTAAGGAACAGTGTATGACCTGCCTCCAAATTTTCACTATTAGCAGGATGGGGATCTCCAGAGACTGCATCCTCAGCACCGTGTTGCATTAAGGGAGGGCAGTTTCCATTAGTTCGTCACATAAAACATGAGTCGCTTCCAGCCAGAGCTACTTCCACAACATCTGTGACAACAGTGCCACAATTTAATTAAGCTTTGAGCAAAAAGGATTACTTCTGTTTGCTTTTAAGCCCACACTAAAATGTTTGCCTGCTCTTCTCTACAATATTAATGATTGCATACACCCCTATCATATTTCCCTTGCCTGGGCCATGTATTTTTCAAGCCGAGAATCCTACTTTATTGATTGACTCCTTGCCTGGAAGCCATCCCAGCCCTGATCACGCTCTCTCTCCATACCATTTCTGGTTCTTTCTGGAGATGGAGAGAACGGCCCACAGCTTGGATGATTAGGATATGCAGTTAGTGACAACAAATTTAATCACCCTTTTAAAATGCAGCATTCCAGCACAGTCACTTTTCCACAGCATGTTACGGCTGGTTTTAGGTTTGATTGTCCCAAGTAACTATCGTCATCCACCTGGCTACACCCCTTCCAACATAATCCATAAATCCGGTAAACAGCAGGAACTCCCTGGTAAGCTCTCTTGTATCGTGAGACCAGAAAGTTTGTAAGTGGACTCTCTTACACATAAGGGAGGCAGAACGTGGGGAAATCCCGGGGCAAGTTGCTGATTAATTGTATCATGCCAAATGAAGAGTTTTGGTTGTGTGACAAGTTAATTCACTTTTGTGAAAGCAGGGTTACAGTATGGACAGCCACTACTGCACAAGGCAAGGGAACACAGTAGCCTGTTGACTAGTGCAAGGACATTAAACCTGTATTGTGTACAAAAGGTATGAAATCACATGAATCATCATGTAGCACAAGTTTGGTGTATTTAGCATCAAAGCAAATCATAACAAAAAGCAAGAAATGAACTTCTTACACTTGCACACAATGCTACAAGCCCAAGTTGCAACAATATGAAATAGCCTGAGCTGTCACTGATGACATCGGACTCGGGATCTGTCACAAACACCAAAACCCATGTCATAGTTTCTACCAGTAAATGCACATTTTTAAGCATTCAAGACTGCCAGAGGGAATATTAAGCACAGCACTAACCAAAATCGGCTACTGATAGCCAAGCCACAAAGAAAATGTTCATTAATCCTGCATGGGCCAGAGCAGGTGTAGAGAGACTTGGCATTGTTCCTTTTCTGACAGATGAAGAACATATCTCAAAACCAATGAGGTGAAGTTATGTACCAAGGCACAAGGCAAGAAATGGCATTAACAGCACAGGGCACGCTTTGCTGTGATGCATGGTCTCCGGAAAGCTGGTGGTTCATCGGCTGACTGCATACACGAAAGCGAGAGCACGGTGACCCCGGTCATGGTGTGATTCTCAGGCATCTAAGGACAACCTCAACTTGGAGCACAGACTCTACTACTACTGCATAAGGCACTGGTGCCACCATGTCTGGAATACTGTACCTGCAGCTGGATCAATAATTTAAGGATATAACTGAAGAGGATTCAAAGAAGTGTAGAAATGATCAAGACTGGATAGAAGAGCATATAGCAAGAAGCTTTACAGAGCCTGATCTATTTAAACACACCGGGACCAACATGGGGCAGGGTGGTGGAGGAGGAGTGAAGGGGTGAGCTAACTTCATCTCAATTGCTCAGATTGAAGGGGATTTTTAGCTTGTTTTCTCAAGCAGATGTCTTCAAGAGATCAGGTAATCTGGAGAACTTGGTATCAGTCTGAAGCCTCTTAGGCTGACCTGATGCAGCTCTTTCTCCTGGAAGTGGCAGACAATCAGGAAAGGTGACCCTCCAGTTACCGAGAGCACTGATGCACAGTCGCTGTAACGTAGAATAAACCTGCGAGGCTAGTGAAGAAGACACCTCCTTCCTTCCCCATTCCTTCAGATTTAACCACTCACTCCCTGTGAACAGATCTAGCTGAAAACAAAAACGGTTTTCATAGAGTCACAGAACAGTCTGGGTTGGAAGGGGCCTTTAAAGATCATCTAGTCCACCCCCCCTGCCACGGGTAGGGGCATCTTTCACTAAACCAGGTTGCCCAAAGCCCCATCCAGCCTGGCCTTGAACACTGGAAATAATGATGGGACATCCACAACTGCTCTGATCTTTCCCAGATCTTTCAGCCAGACCTGTTCCCTACCTGGCTAACCACGAGGCCACCCAAACACAGTACAATGGAGAAGACGAAGACAAGCAGCAGAACAGTAGGAGACAGGTTGCTCCATTCAGTGGCAGCACAAACCCACACAGGGCTGGCCTGATCACATTGCCATAGTCTGAATTTGTGAAGCAACTATTGACTGAAGTGGTTAAACTTTGCTCAGTTTCACAAAAGCTGTCCGTAATTCCCAAGCAAAAGTGAGATTACATTGGTCAACTTTCTACTTTGCTTGGGGAAAACCGGAATGGGAAATAAAAGCAACAAAAAAACCCAACAAAGGCACAATCAAAAGAATATTTTTGTATCTCCTTCCAACAGCATTTCTGACAGCAGAGGTCCGACGCAAGGATTACTGCTAAAATTTTCATTCAAGAGGCAGGCACATGCTAATACCAAGACAGATCCATGCAAAGTAGCTCGCAGATTGCAAGAGGAAACCATGAAATCAGAGCCAAGCCCTTCCCTGGGAACTTGCCACTCTACTTCTTGCCATACTGTTTGATTTAGTGGCATTAGCAAATGCTTCAAATTCTGCTTAACAAGAGTTAACACCTCCAGAGAAAATGTTAGTAGTTCTGTGTCATACATGAAATGCCTGGGAACAATATACACTGGAACTCCTATGTTTGCAGGGGAATTGGAGCAGAAAGTGAAGAGGAGCTGGGAATTAAAAACTATTGTCACCTCCAATGCAAGTACGTGCAAATTGCAATTTAAAGCAAAATACTCACCTCCAAACAATGCTTGGGAAAACATAAGTGACCTCATTTAACAGTGAACCCCGAGAAGGGCAGTATAAACACGTAGTTTTCCACAAAACACCTGGCGACCACAGGAAGCTGGACAGGGGCCGATATCAGAGAAACATTTCTCTGAAGAAAGGAATTAGTATCTTTGATTTGTTATTTTTCCCAGAGCTGCTTTTTTTAGCGATACATCAACACACATTCAAAATTAGAAGCAAGCCCAATAAACAGCAGCTGTGATTTTTGCACCTTCCTATGCTGAAGCAGTATTTTGCTGACCAAATATTTAAACTGACAGAACTAATTACTGCTTTTTAAAGTATCCGGCAGACCAAAACACAGAAATGGATCCAACATAATAACTTTTCTAGAATGATCCTGAAACTCCAAACCAGCCAGCCAGCATATTAAACTGGAATCACAAAACAAATTCTGGGCACCCTCTACAGCTAGTTTTATCCTATTGTGCAGTTTGTCCTCTTCATCATGTACTGAAAACGTGCAAATACTGCAAGAGATCCCAGAGCAACAGGAGCCCACGCGGCTCAACAAATCTCTCAGCAATTTTTAAAGGGGTTTTCTTTCTTTCTTTAAAAAAAAAAAAAAAAAAAAAGTTGTACCAAGCAGGGAGATCCATTTTTAGAAATGCCTTTTTTTGTTGACCGAGAGTCCATATTTAAAACTATTAATGCAATTAAAGAACATCATGTGCATCGATCAAGAGATTTAATTCTTGCACCACATTTTAACCTGATCAAAGCAAATCAAATATAATCTATGTAAAAGAACTGCCATAGTTGACAAGCTATATTTCAAAATTCCAATAATTGACAAGGACAATATTTTAAGTTCTGCCTTGAAGATACTGAATGCATAAAATGTTTCTTTATTAAAAAAGTTGCAGGGAAAAAAATGGATTAGAAAGGGAGAAATTAGTTGAAATTGTTATGATTGAATTATACGGATCTGATCCAATCAAGTCCTTCTAGACAATGAAAAAAATCTCAGGAGATCATAGATAATTTTTATTCACATATTGGAAAATAACAGCAAACTCTCTTCATTTTCAAATCCCATCCAGATCCTTAACTCTGAATAAGCTAGTTCTGTAAGCAAAGTAGTGAAAAACTCAAGACAAAAATTAAGACGGCAAATGCAGCAGCTGCTACAGCTGTCAGGAGCTGCTGCTCTAAAGTGTCGGTCCTTTTGCTTCACTAGTGATTTTGCAAACTCCATTATTTGATTTCCCCAAAGAACTCTGACCATAAAGTTTGACTTTATTTCCATTTCAACCAAGCAATTCAAACAAATCGCTTTCAATATGCAGGCAATTTCAAACACAATCTTAGACAGATTTGCTCCTTAAAATAAATGGACATTGAAAAATGAACTTAGGTTCCTCTCACTGGTGTGATTTTCACGTACTGCTCAGGTCAAAGAGAAGCACCATCTTCCTTTAAAAACAGCCTTTTAGTAACATCATTCAGTTGGACAATTCTGTCGGAGAGCACTTAAATACAAGCAGGAAAGCACTATGCCAGCAAAAGTGGGTGTTGCTGGAACAGTGCATGCACACGTGCGTGTCTGCAGGCAGGAGGGGGCTGTAATTTAGAGGAAGCAAGGTAGCAGAAATCAATGCGATGTGCGGCAAAATACGATGAAATTCTAAGCGTACATCTTGTGCTACTGCAAAAGCCAGTCAAAACTATGTTGCAGCAGCCATTTTAACTATTCAGTGGTTTTACTTAAATATTAATATCAGTGTTCCACAAAATCAAGGATTCATGTGCATTTTCACATGTGTCATTACTCTGATAAAAACATGAAGTGCAGAAGAGGCTGCAGCTGCCAGCAGAGCTAAGATTCACAGTGACGGAACAGCGCACTTGGCTTCATGTGCCAGTCCCATGGGCAGAGCACAGTTATTTGCTTTGGCCACTTTTAATTCTTGAATGAGACTCTCCAGTAGAGAGACATACGGAAACAATCATACTGGAAAATGGTGAAAAATAATAAAATAAAAAAAAAGGGGGGGGGGGAGAGAGAAACAAGTCTTATTTTCACCTATTTAGAGGGAGTAGTAGGTGCCATTTTATTACAAACTACCAAAACATGTATTAAACTTTTAATAATGTATTACGAAAAAAGATAGTTAAGATGTATCTTGGTTAAGTCGTCCTCAATATAAATGGCAAAATCTTCTTTTCAGAACAAATAATCTCAGAGTAAGCTCAAAAACCATGTTTTCAGGAAAGCATCCTACCCCATTAACTTGCCTTTCCGGTCAAGGATGACTGAAGCTTGAGAAATTTCAGTGCTGCAGTAAATTATTTTTCTATTTTCCTAAAGATATCTCACTTGCTCCACCCTCTGCTTATGATCTGCTTTCAACCACACCATACAGTCACATTAACATGGCCTGCCTGGTTGATAAAAAAAAGAATAAAAAAGAGAGTATCCAACACGCTAGTCAGAGGATCAGTGCATACGAAGCAAAGCATTTAGCCATGGAAAAATCAGCTTGCCAGCACTGTGGATATTAAATTTAAACACATTTTAATGGCACTGCTTCCAATTCAAGAAATTCAAAGTGCAGAAATAAAACAAGTTTATAAACACGAGATGCTTAACACAGCAAACAAATGTTTCTGAGTTTAATTATTTTTGTTCCCTGTAAAAGTTTGAATTTTAAAGGACTATTTCAGTATAGCCCTGTATGTTTGCCAGCACTGTAAGTCACACTCTCATTTTTCTCTGTAAAATTAATTACATTCTGTTTTGGTGGCCTGACTACAGAATGCTGCGGTTGGTTGTATTGAACTGCATCCTGCTAAGACTAAACTTAGCTAAGCCTAAATTAAGCCCAGGTAGAAATAATTCACAAACACAGACAAGATGCAAGCAGCCACACAGCAAAACTGTAGCCTGCAACCTAAGTAGAGGGGCAGAGTCATACCACCAAAAAAACCCCCAGTTCTGCTGAGATGTATGAATGAAGTTATCATCTACAAATGTAGATGAAATAATCTTTCCAGTTCACAGGTGTATGAAAGCCTCTGTTGGAAGTTCCACATCCAGTTTTGGGCACTGCTGTCCAAAAATATAAACAGCTTGGGATGAGGAGAGATCAGAGATCTTGAGGGAAGAATAAAAGGTTAAAGGAACAAAGCATTGGGTCTATGACTAATCAGGTTCAGAAGCAAGGGTCTAGATGATGCTGACATTCAGCCACCCTTATCTCCTGCCAGCTTCATCAGCAACCAGAGACGAGTAAATGACACAATCGCACAAACGTAGGTTGACAAGTTTGATCCCATGCAGTCTTGGCATTTGAATGCTTCGACTAAAAATCTGAGCCAAAGCTTCTGCTGCAGCAGCATCCATTACCCACGCTCCACGTTCAGACAAATGTTGGAGCTCTCCTACGCACTGCCCTACCCACACAGGAAGGACAGTCAACACCTATTTAAAAAGCCACCTCACCACCCTGGCAGATCTCCCTTCCAGCCCTCCTTTGCAACAACAGCCATAGAAGTGTCTACAGCACAATAGCTTCACCTCACCATTACTTGTACTTTGCTGTCTATTCCACTTCTTCTTGTCTCCTTTTTACATGTAAGTCGCAAGTCTTTCCAGATGACACCGTTCTCATGTCAGACGTGCAGGGCCTCACACAACGGGAACATCACCCTTAAAGGGATTTACTCGATGTCAGAGCAGTAAACCAAAAATAAAACTGTGCCATGCAACTACAATGTGATTATGAACTATTTCCTGCTGCTTCAAAGGGGAGGGAGAGGAGAATTCTTGATCCTTAACTGCAACATTGGATTTCAGATCAGTGCTTTCAGAAAGCATTTGAAAGGGGAAAAAAAGAGGTTTATAGCATTATAGAACAACAGAAAACAAACTTCCCTTCATAATCATTTCCCTAACAGAGAGGGTTCAAAAACCCTCTAAAGATCAGCAACATAGGGAAGCATTATATAAACTACTATATAGGATTGCTACTAATGAGCACTGCATGAGCAGAAATATTACTGACCTGCAAAAATACCCCAGAGGCGTACATCATAAAATCCATTTAAAAATCCCTGGAAACACTCAATTCTAAGTTGCTTGTTTACCTGTGATGAGTAAGCGAAGCAACAAATATCATGGGGGTTTTGTCAGCACCTCATTGAGTTAATAACTTAATGGCCTTTTGTCCATTTTTCTAATAAAAATCATCATGAGAATAAATTTTCAGAAATTACAACACTGACATGGAAAATGCATCCTGCAGTATGGCATTATTTTGCAAGAACACAGCCCATTAAAGGCACATGAAAAACACATCAGCCCCTTTAGCTTATGATCTCTGAGGTCTTGCAGCAGAGAGTGGTTCACTCTATGCTGCAGGAAATTAATTTTTTACTTTTTATTTAACATGGAGGCACCTGCCTTCAGGAAATAGCTGAAAGAAGTTGACAACAGCAGCAAGGCAAACTGCAACCTCATTTTCATCCTGTTTAAGGCCACCTTAACACCAATGTCGGAAGTTTTTATACTTATTATTAAAGTAGGAATACCTAACTGAACAAGCAATGTGTCATGGTGTTTGTTTACAGTGCCATCGGTGTATACACTGTTGTATGGAAAGAATTAGATGGGGTACTGACGAAGTTTACAATGCATGAAACCAGTATAAAGTACATTCAAAATTACACAAAATAACCACAATGGAGAATACGCTTAAGTTAAACAGGATAAAACAAGAGGGAGAAATAAAAACTTTATTTCTTCACCTAAAATAGAAAAATTGTGTGTTTTGCAGACTTTGTACAGCATAGTTAACTTGGTTAACTGTTCTGAACAGAGCCAACATAATTAAATAATATTTAATATTAATTCCAGCCTTATATGTACCACGTAACCTTCAGCGCACTCCTGTGAAATACAGGACTCTCCACAATGCAAATGGGTGAACTAGTGGTTTAGTGACTTGCTTATAATTCCACAGTTCAACACAACAGAGCTCACGAGTCCCAACTCTCAACGTCAGATAACCAAGAGATACAGGAGAGCACAGCAGTCCTGACAGAGAGCAACCGCCCCTGAAAGTCATTCCAAACTGCTTCTTTCTAATTTCTATGCCTCTTTCCATACTAACAGTACAAATTAATCTTTGAATACAACTTTTCTGCTTCATCTCAAAGCCGTGCCATTAAACACTTACATGAAGCTTAGCTTTAAAATAATCCATGTTAAAAGAAATAAATATTTGATGAAGATTTGTTAGTATTAGTTCATGTAATAACTACATCAATTGTATTATATCTATTCAAATATAATACAAATAATAAGATGTAAAATAAATGTTTTACAAATATGCTTTAAAGGAGAGGAGAAATAGTCCTCTCCCATCCATAAATACCTAAACAGTTTATTTCAGTCACAGCGGAGTAGCTGTCTTTCTCATTATTTCTTTTAGTTATCTGATTTCATGCATCAAGGAAAAGATTTCCTGTAGGGATTGTAGGATATTTTTATTCTCCAAATAGAGCACTTCATATCATGCAGCGCACACCTGGACCTCACAGAGGCTAGCTCTCACATGGAGGCTGGCGTTCCTCCAGAGGATCAACCCCTGATCTTTATCACAATCCAGACCTCGGATTTCATACTTCAACAATCAGCTATATATGAAAAGTCACACAGCCCTGAAAAAGCCTTTTCTCCAGATTTAATAAAATCTCCATGTTTCTGCCATTCTGCTTAAATGTACACTTTTGCACAGGGCTGCCAAAGTGTTCTGTTCAGCATCCTGAGACCACACCTCTCCTGAGCTCAAGTCCCCATGATTAGTGCCAGCTTCCTTTGCTTAACTCTGCAACCGTAACTTCCCTACAATCTAGCCATAACCCTGCTGCAAGATCATCTTGCTCTCCTTTAACCATAATTAGGTACCTGCTTGGAACACAGGCTTCTCCCTCACACCTCTGGAGGCGAAATTACTACATTCCCTTCAAAGCCATCCCATTTGCAACCCATTTGCTCCCTCTGACTCATTGCTAGAGAATAAAGCTTTTGCCAAGGTTGTTCTTGTCCAGTCAGTCCTTTTTAGTTGCCATCCACACAGCTGGGCACTGGTCAGTCTTCTCTCACAGCTTCCAAAACATGTTCTCACTCCCGCTTCAAAGATTTGACACCTGTACCCCAGATTTTCCATCATCTGAAGCAGGAACTTAAGTCACTTGGCAGAGCTCACCTACTGTACAGCTTCACATTAAGCATCTGCTGCTGAGAAAAAACATTTAAATAAACCTCTCGCCCCGAACCATGCTTTCACCGACTTTGAGGTACCACTCAGACGAATCACGATGCATTTGACCCTCCCTTCAAGCACAGATGACAAAAGGACTCAAAGAAAAGGGCTGCTGAAGAGCAATCCCAGCACCAGCCACCTTCCCCCAGCACTGAGGATACTCTTGGTGCGGTAACACCTTTGCCTGCCACGACCAGATGCTGCTCTCCTGGGGCACTGGTGAGCAATCCCCCACCTCCACTGGGCTGCCACCCCCTCACCCTAACTTCCCCCCCCGCCCCGAGCAAATAGCACCCACCTTTCTCCCCTTCCCTGCCAATTCCCCCAGGAACAAGCACC
>JANZLQ010000027.1:25142788-25197522 GCA_026212715.1 Elanus axillaris | reverse complement strand
CACCGGAAGCGGCCTCCCCCCCTCCCCTCCAGCGCCGCCGCGAAGCACCACGGGAAGAGCAGTCCCGCCGCGGGCACCCGTAGCTCGCTCTCCCGTGGCCTTCTGGGAAACGTAGTCCTCGTCTCCCTAAAGGCACTGGTTGGCCGCGGTGCGTGATGGGAGTTGTAGTCCCGGAAGTGCTGCTTGGCGGTTGCCGGGCGGCGGCGGCGCGGCCTGAGGCGAGGCGGGATGCGGCAGAGGAGGCCGAGGGTGCTCGCCCCAGCGGCGGGGGGTTCCCGGCGGAGGGGAGGTGGGCCGGTCCCGGAGGGGCAAGGAAGGGTCGTGGTCGTGGTGGTGGTGGTGGTGGTGGTGGTGCAGGTGCAGGCGGTTGGGAACGCGCCTCAGTCCGGTGCTTGCTGACGTCTCTCGGTCCCTCGTCCTCACAGGTATCTGTGACATCCCTGCTTCCACCAGCCTGCCGCCGCTCGTAGAGGGCCCGCTGCGCTGCTTCCTTCGCTGCACCGTCTCCCGAGTTCTATGGACGGCTCCCAAGCCGCCCGCCGCCCCCCTCGTCCGCCTGAGGTGGTGGGGGGAGACCTCCGACGGCACCGTCTTCCAGCCCGCCTCCCGGCCCGGGCCGCCGGCGGGGAGAAACACCGCCCGCTACGCTGTCCGCTGCGGGCCCAGGCAGTTCGCTGCCTACCTAACAGGTAGAGCCGCTTTGCCTTGGTCAGGCAGAGCAGGGCCAGAGCTGCGGGGAGACCCACAAAAGCCGGGGGGGTATTTACCTGTCAAATAACCCTGGTCCCGATTTTTCTTAACGGCCTTTTAGGTTGTTTTCCTGATTCAGGAGGCTTTTGGAATTGCTGGCATCAGTCTCTCTAGTAGTCAGGTTTAGCCCACAGGTCTGCAGACTGTTGAAGCCTCCTGTAGCCCCCTTAGTGTCAAGATCAGATGATTTTTACTATTATACATCTCACATTAAATAGACATTTCCATATCTTAAGGGCATGTAGAATAAAAACATGCTCAGATGAGCCTGTAATATTGTTAAGGTGATTAATTTCGTGAAACATCTGTAGGAAATTAATGCAAGCCTAATGACTAGAGTCCATCTGTAAAACCTGTGCCTGCTATTGCTACTCATAGAATCACAGAATGGTTTGGGTTGGAAGGGACCTAAAAGATCATCTAGTCCACCCCCCTGCCATGTGCAGGGACATTTCCCACTAGATCGAATTGCTTAAAGCCTCATCCAGCTTGACCTTGAACACTTCCAGGGATGGGACATCCACAACTCTGGGCAACCTCTTCCAGTGTCTCACCACCCTCATCGTAAAGAATTCCTTTCTTACATCTAATCTAAACCTACCGTCTTTCAGTTTAAAACCATTACCCCTTGTCCTATCTTAAGTAGTCCTTTTGTGGTAATCTTGTACTTATTTATCATAATTTATTATCAGTATAACGCTTCTTTACCTGCTGCCTTATTATCGTAATTTCATGATGTTACATTATGTTAACTTATAGCATCTCTGTCATTTTAACAAAAAAGCTTTAGTTGTGTTTAATTGTGACCATGTTCTCTGAGACTGAAATGAAGCTGTTCCTAATTCTTGCAGATATGGGTGTTCTCGTCCTGGAGGTAATGACCAAACTTGAGCATCTTCCCATTGGCAGAGTGCAAATCACTGGACTGTCCCAGCTGTCTCCCACCCATCCGATCAATGGGTTTTTCACCATAGTTTCACCAACATCTGATAAACTAGGAGAGCTGCAGGTAGTCCTTATGTCTTTGCTCTTTATTATAAATTGTATTGCTGTAACACTTACCAGTATAATCAGGTGCCAGGATCAAGCTGTACTAGGTACGCTACAGACCTGGTCTCTTCCAAGGCATTCGTGAACCAAGGTAGCAAATGAAAAATGAATACTGACGATGTTGACTCTCTTTTGTTTAGAAAGATGTGCAGCATTGGTAGTTCAACTTGAGAAAGAAAATTTGTAGTCTCTATGCTGAGTGTGAGTTTTAAGAGCAGATTTAAAAACAGATACTCAGTTCTGACACTTCTCCAGAGCCTCACTGGGCTGAAATTATAGCAAATTTTGAAATCTGGGGTAAAGAAGGTGGCGTTCTGTTCTGCAACCCTGGCTCTGGACAATTTATGCTGAGAGATAGTTGCCTGTGATTTGAAAACACAGAATATGAAATAAGTAGTTGTAAATATGTCAGAGTTTTATAGTGTTATGTAACTGCATGATATAAATATTACTTTGCATAGAAAAGCAACAGTTTTACATAGCATGACAAGTAAAGTTGAATACAGTATGTGTGCACTTAATTAAGAAAATAACAAAATACTGTTTTCACATTCTGTCTTTCAGGTCTCACTAGTTCTAGAACCGCTGCCAGAATTGTATGACACCAGCAGCTCTATCCCAACCACAGATGCAAGTTTAGATGTCTCTCCTGCTCAGGGAAGCAGCAAGCCCCATGTTCTTGCTCCGTCACAGCAGCCCAGGCAAACACGGGTGACTATTGCTGACCAAGAGTCCGTTAACAATAGCAGAGCCACAACTCCCAGGTACCTTTTTTTCCCCATCAAAATTCTGGTTTATTTTGCAGTTCACAATACTTTTTGTAAGCAATGGCTATGCACTTGTGAGTTAGGGAATACTTGATCTTTTGGAATGTGCATCTTATATGAAATCCAGAACATTCAGCATTTAAGAGCTTACAGAGCCAGTTTCTCATCTGATATAAATTTGCATCCTACATTGACTTAGTTCAAGCTATGCTAATTGCACAAGAGGTACCACAGATCTTGTACTTACAGCCTGAGTTGGTCTCTCTGATAGTATGAGTGGGGGATAAGCAGCCATTAAAATAATGTGTCACATTTCTTTTTGGAGCCTGTACTGTAGGGGGGCAGCTGCACTGCTAGGGAGAATTTGAAGAGGTTTGAATCCCTTTACCGATCCACTTTAGTTGTTACTGAAATAACGTTTCATTTTTCTATAGAGGAAAGGACCATTTGCTCTTCCAAGAGAACTCTGAAAACATAAAGGACACTTTTTCTGCTTCTCATCACCATCTGATTTTACCAGATGAATGTCTGAAAGTGAATCCTTCAAATTGGCAAGTGTCGTTTCCCACCAGCACTGATCCTGAAGCACCTGCTAGAACAAACACACGGGTGCTCTCTTTGCATAATCCGGCTACAAAAGACCTGCTTTCAGGTTTGCATACAATTGTCATCATCTTTTAGATTTCACAATAAATAGTTCTTGATAATATTTCAGGTGCCTATCTAGAGATAAAGACTTAAGGAAAAGTGATACTTTGCATGCTCTCACTGTATTATTTCAAACAAAAAATGATAATAAAATGGTCTTTATTTAAAAAGTACTGATTTAGTTTTGCTGGAAGGTGACTTGAGTATCCAGATCAGGCAAAACATGCTGCCCTAGCAGTATGCCTGAGCTCTGACCTGGATAAAAGAAAAAGAAGCTCAGCTTCACAGCCTGTTTAATCATTGACATGTCTTGCGAGACAGTCATCAAAGGTTCCAGTCGCGTTCAGGTAGGTCTTGGGAGGTTTTCTATGCCATTAGCATTTTCAGATGGAAGATAATTTCTTTTCCATCACTTGCCAGTTAGCATCCCTTTTAGATCACAGCCTGCCTGGACTGGATTCAAATGAGCATCAAAGTAGGGTGCATTTCCAGGTGTGTTGTCTTTTGAGTAATTTTTTTATATTTACAGAGAAGGCCTAAAATTAGACTGCTGTTGAGACATCCTAAGGTGACAAGCTCTTCTTCCATACATTAATCTTGCTACTGTATCTTAATAATGCCCCTCTAATGCCTGACTCGTTGCGTGCAGATGGGTTATTTGTATGGCTCTGAGTGGGAGACTGATAGAGGATTACTCTCACTCACTCCCAGCTCTGCTATCTGTTTTATGGTGTAGAGCACGCACTTAATCTCCAGTATGTCAAGATCTCTTTGTAACAGCAGAGAACAGAAGTTTCTTGACTGTCGCTGGCACATTTGCTGTGTTTACACATTGCTTTTAAATTGCATTTGAATGCTGAGATTTAATCCTTCTGCTTATTTCCCAGCTCTTTTGGATCGAGGCAATAAACTCCGTGATGCCATGGTTGTTTCTGCAATGAAGTCTAGCCCAGACATGGAGATTGAACTGAATGAAGTGCCTCCTTTTATAGAGAGAGAAGATTTCAAAGCACCAGCAAAGTGAGCTTGGGAAAGGGGGAAGTCATATTAAGTTCCAAACTGTAAATTTTGAGACCCTATCAGGAAAGCTTGAAATACAGATATTCATGTGATGTATATTAGAATTCTTGTTCAAATGGGAAGTTGATTTCTACTTGTGAACGAAAGGCTACATTTTGTGAATTGTTTTTAATCATCATGTAGTAAGCCTTGATTTTAGTCACTGGTTTTAATTTTGTTTCACAGTATATTTGTATTTAGTACAGTGTTATTTGATAAGGAAATGTTAAATGTTGATAAGGAGTAGTAAGAGTATGATAAGGAACATAGCAAATTAAATGTTACTTGATCACAGAGAACAGATTTTTGAAGAAATGTAAGTAATTAGTGACATAAATTGAGTACTTTTGCATATTCTAGTTTGCATCTCTTGATGCCAAAATACCCATGAAAACTGCATCTGTAACTGTGTTCTCAGAATTAGTAGTCATTATCTTCTTCCATATGATCTTTCTTAGCAGACTGAAAAAAAAGTATGCCTTTTCAACCTCTAACTCCAACTTTGTTTAGTACTAGGCTTAGTAAATATTCACAATTCAGTGAAATTGAAATTTAGAAGGATTGAGACAAATGCATGTTTTTTACAGGAGAAACTTCAATTCCTTGTTTTTCGAAAAAGATTAACAATGCCTTTTGTTCAGCTATAAACCAGAAAATACTGTCAACTGTCTTTGGCAGTCAATGATGCTGTTGCAAACACAATTTAAATTATTTCTGCTCAGACTATTCCAATTTGTTTAAAAGTAGATGATTTTGGACTTTCCAGGAAAAACTGATAAAGTATTATTTACAAACATCTTGCTTGTCTTTCTCAGGCCCCCTCTCGTTTGCAGTAGCTGTGCTTAAACTGCAAGATTGGGCCAACCTTTACGGTTGGGGTCAATGATCTTAAAGGTCTTTTCCAACCTAAATATTTTTATGATCCTGTGACACATTGCAAAGTGTAAGATTTTGGATGTGACTTGCAGCAGACTGAAAGGTTGCAGAAAGTTTTTGTGTTGCAGAAAGTTTTTTTAGAGATTAAGCTACAAACTGGAGAAGGCTGTACATACATAACCTTTGGTTTTTATCCTTGGTGGATTAATCTGGAACGTGCCTTAATATCTTTATTTTTCCTTTTACTGCTGTCTTTGCTGCAATCTCTGTTACCCAGGAGCCCAAAAGGCTTGAAGTCAAATTTTGTACCCACTCCTGAAGATCCCCATCTCTTCACATCTGAAGTTTCAGGTCAGCAATTTGACCTAAACTCTGAAGAGAGAGCAATACAGTTACTATTGGGCAGGTGAGTGTAATGCACTGGCGGTTGCTGCAAAAGTGTCCTTATTTGAGCACTTTATACTGAAAAATGCCTCTTGACTCTTCAAGTTCTCCACATTTCTGGAAGTGTAACCAGCGAATCATATGTGCAAGAGATGGAGGTGTTTTATACCTCAGCTTGCACTCAACTTTAATGTATGACAACCTAGACAGCTCCAAGTCACTTGATGTAAAAATTATGTCAGAAAGGGTAACCACAATCTTTGATGATAATAACTTATTAAATAGTTCTAACTATTGTCCCCTAAAATGTTAAGTACATACAACAAATACAGTGTTTCTTTGAAGAACATGGAGTCTGTAAATTAAAAATAGCGAGAATCAATAGTTATTTTTAATCTTTCTCCAAATATTAAATTGACCTTTTTCTCTCATTTTGTGAGGAATAGTAGGAGTAAGAATGATGATTAGATTGTCTTTATCCAAATCAGGGGTATGAGACATACAGCTTCTGTGTCGGATATGGTTCAAAATTTCAGATCATGTCTTGTGCCCTGCACTTATTTTTTCTCTGTGGTTTATCACTGGATGACACTGAAGTGTTTGCAGATCATAAAATGGTTTTGAACTTGCAGCACAGATAGAAAACCCTTAAACCAAACAAAACCCAACTTTTTCCAACTATGTTCTAAAGATACTTTTATTTACCTACTCAGATATAGCTTGTAGTTATTTTTTGTTAAAGTAAACTGTCCTTAAGTATTACTGATATCTTAAAGTGTTCTGAAAGTTCTAAAGTACTTACGGATAAAATTTATAGGTAGATAATACTAGATATATTTTACGATGAAGGTCATCAGCCCCTGGAATGGGTTGCCTAAAGAGCTTGTGGAATCTCCAGCTTTGGAGATAGTCAAAATCCAACTGGACAATTTTCTTATTTGCATCCTCTGCCTTTCAGCAGGGGTTGGACTAGATGATGTCCACAGGTCCCTTCCAACCTCAGCTCTTCTGCGATTCTATGGATATATATTCACATGCACTTCCTTCACATCGGGTCCAGAGATGTTATCACAAGATAACCCATCAGGTCACAGACATGTATTGGGTTGGGCACAGCGCTGTGTAAGCACAGTTTGGCTGTATCTGGAGCCAATATAGCACAAGTCCAGTATAGAATAGACAGTATTGTCAGAAGTCATAAGACATTGACTGCAGAACTTGCAACACTAAGTTATGTTTCTTTTTTTTTTTTGTGTCCACAGTGCTGATTTATCTCCTGTGCATTTTTGGGATCGGTCAGGTTCCATTTTGGATTCTCTCTCTCTCGGGAGTGAGGTGTATGACAGTGAACTCAATGATCCGCATTATGACCAGAGTCTGCTAGAGAGTCTTTTTTACACAGCTCCTGTAAGTGGAGATCAAAAGGAAGGTGCTTAATATGTAGTCCCTAAGGTGAAGAAAATCAGAAGTCTGCATCAAAAAATAAAGACTACAAATTTCATTATTAGTAAGGCTTAATAAGCATTAAGTATCATAGAGAAGCTTGTGAGAACATTGCTTAAAATTAATATTATTAAAATAATATTCTTAGGACTACAGAGTCAAGCAGTGAGTTTGGAAATTGCTAGTATTGAGGTGGTCCATGAAATTTTTTTTTAAAACCTCTAAAAAATTTTGATAGAATTTTAATTGTTTTGAATTATGCAATCTGCAAGTTGTTTTTTCTTGATGTATCATGACGATTATGTATCTTTCTTGACAACAATAGTTAACTTCTTATTTTATGTGCATTATTTCTGTTTCAGAAATCTGATTCCAGTTTAAGTGATTTCCTCAGTGATGACGATGTTAACTCCTCCAAAAAAGTAACCAAGACAGAAACTCTCAAGAAAGCTGATCCAGTGAATCCACAGAAGGATTCTAATGCCTTTGATGAGGGTCAGAAGGTGACAGAAATTAAACCCAGGTAAATAGTTATATTAGTGACTTGTTTTGCAGCATCTTGCTCATGGTGAGTTAGTATTAGCAAGACTCACACTATGTTGTCGTGCTCCATTATTATCACACAATTCACTGAATAACCATTTTGGTGGGGAATTTTCGTAGCATCACTGGGAATGATAAGGCATCAGCATCACCCTGGCATTGCTATGTGTTGCTAAAGAAACTATTGAGATGCGATTAGTTAAAATCACAAGTTTGCCAAAAATGCAATAAGCCTAGTAATAATGTTTTGAACTGTGGAAGCAGAAATGCTAAGGCCTGAGTGGGCCTCTCAACTGAACTCTCGCCCTGTCTCCTGAAACAATAATCACTGTGTAACCTTCATGCTAAATTAGTCCCTGTAGTGAAAAAGAGCAGACTCCAGGAAAGCTTTGTACAGTTCTGTGGCCTTGTGTATGTAAGAGATAAGAAATAACTCACATCCTATTATCTGTCTTTGCACAATGTCTCTGTGTGTGTAAAATTTGTATCCACTTTACAGGGACAGAGTTCACATCAGCAGAGCCTGTTTCTCTGCTGATTTGTGTTCTCTCCTATAGCTGCAGTAGATAAACCTCTCTCCTGATCTAAACTGTGTTACCTTTTTTCCATGACAGAACTGATAAAACAGTGTCCCTAAAAATCCAGTTATCAAGCTTTACTTATACAATACCAGTTAACATTAAGGTTTTATGACTTCTTTTTTAATAATTCACCTTCAAACAATTATTTCTGAAACTTTTCTTACAAATACTGCTATTTTTACAATCAGATAAAATTCATATGTCCAGAGGTACCAACACAAAACCTTTTACAAGTCAAGTCTTACAAATAAAGTGCAAGTGAGGTTTTAAATTATGACAAAAATCCTGTTGCTGTTCCTCTGCAGCAGTGACTTGTCCATGGGTATAACTGTATCTTCTCCCTTTTTTTGTTTATGATGTTAAATGAGGCTTTTCCTTTTGAAGAGTTAGACTACATAAGCTTTTTTTCAAGATTCCAACAGTGTGAAACACTGTTGCTTTTTTCTTTTTCAATTATGTACCCTAGATATTGTATATTACAAATTTTCTGTTACAGAGACTATTAAATTTGTTGTTAAAAATGTGCATTTTAATGAACCATGAGTAGTTTTAAAATAATATCCCACCAAGCTACAATTTTCCCTTCAAGTGGTTGTGTTAAGAATGTTTGTGTAGTCCTGATTCTCAGTTTTATCTCTTCAGCTGCTCTCGTACTAGGCCACTGGTTCCTCCAGAAGATCACACAGAGGAAGCTCATGTCACGTCCTTCAGTGCAGACAGGTTGGCATTGCTGGAGCGAATCCACCTAGCCAGAGTCATCATTGAAAGCTTGAAAATCCCTCCTGAGACCATCCAGATTACACCAAGAAAGAAAGGTTTAATGGGGAAGCCTCCAAGGCCTGCATCAGTTAAGTGGTAAGGGGGATTGTTTCTCACCAGCTTGTTACTTGTGCATTCGAGGTAGCTTTCTCTGAGGTCTGTTGTGTAGTTCAGCTCACTTAAGCTCTCCAGGTTTCTGAGGTCTTCTTATTTCTCTGCTCCTTTCAGGAAATTGTATACTGTAGACTTCTGAAAGTTAGAGATGTGAATAATTTGTCCTGATGCGGGCTCACTTCAGGCGGTGCTTTTTCTGGTATTTTGGGGAGGTACAAATGTGCACTGTGCATGGCAGTACATTGAAAACGAAAGGGGCTTTTGTTGGAGGAGAATCTGACATATATGTAATCTCTTGAAGGAATTCGTAAAATAGGTAGTTCAATTATTCTAAAAAAATAGAGTGACAATAAATTGTGAATGTGAGACCTGTCTGCTATGTTCAAGTTTCATTATGTACATTAGATTTTTGATGGATTGTGATCATCGATTCACTTTTTTATTCATAGCACCTTCTTTGTTGAGTACTACTTCCCTGTGGGAGCCTCCAAGGATGAAAAAAGACAGGTCTCCATAAAAACAGAAATAATTCGAATAGCTTCAAGTAAAATCAGAGATGATGGTAAGAGCATTATTCTTCCCCCTTGTATTTAGTATTGTTGACTCCTTCATCTCTTAGAAATTATTTAGTAGCATTTTCTATGTATTTTCTTTGCTGCCTGAAAAATACAGTATGATTAGTGGCACCTCTGCCAACAGAGCTGCTGAGCTGCAAGAATGGTCCTCTCTGGGAGAAGGAAGCCAAGAGATTTTTTTTTTTTTTTTTTTGCTTCCAAGAAGTATTCATGTCAGGATTTTCAAATTTCTTTTCCTAGAGACATAATAGGAGGTCAGTTACCCCATTCCGTCATTTCAGCATAAACCCAATATCCTTTCTGCAATAGTATGAGGATGATAAAGTACTTTTAGAAATATCAGAGATACTTACATCTCAAATAAATAATTCTTCCAGATGTTGAAGTATGTTATGTAATATCTGCAAGAGCTCAGAGACTCTGCTGGATCCAAGAGATCTTGAGTCCTGTGCTCAAATCAGTAGACATTAATCTCTTTGCTGAGAATCACCAGTGTTTGTATCCCTGAGAACAATTTATGTTAATGTTTCTCTCCGCAGTGAGCAGAGAATGCTGTATGAGCAAGATTCTCTCTGCCCAGTCTTCCCAGAAACTGGAATGCCAGGGTCACTTTCAAATGCCTCTCCCATATGGTCATTCATTGGTTTTGCATCTTTCTGGGTGGCACTTGAGAGATCTGGGGGTAATTCTCAGTTGTCTTCTATAATCTCCATTTGTGTCCAGACAAAACATCTTATTCTTCTGAACCTTAGCTCTTTATAATACAAAAATAATAGAGCCTCCTGCACTTTGTCTTGTGTGGTTAGATTCCAGCTCTCTGGAACCTAGAAAAAGAGGTAGGGCTGAAAACAATTTGAAGAAGCCATCAAGTCAATCCACTGTACCATTATCTTTCCTGAGAGCTGTTTATCTCATTTATTAAAGATGCCCAATGGGATAAATTCCATAGCCATCCCAGGCAAGCTGTAGAAGTGCTGCGCTTCCTGTTAGAAAAGTTTCCCTATGTCTAACCTGAGTTTTTGTCATCACAAGAATACTTCCTTTATCCATTGTGAACAAAGGAGGCACACTACTTCAATACTGTTATTGTACTTCTTGTTCTTCTCTTTTCTAGACTAAATGCCAATTCATTCAGTCTTTTCTTGCAGATACTACTTTTCTCCTGAACCTGCAATTATTCTTGCAGCTCAGCTTTGACTCTCTCAAGATATGTCTTGAAATATATTGCTCAAAATGAGACAGTGTTCTCCCACCTAAGAGAAAGTCTCACTGCATGCTAGGATGACAGAGACTTGGTATCAACCACAGCCTTTAGATGCTATTAAAGTATTAATTTTGTTGTGCTGCCCTCCTGCTGATTTTGGCCTTGAAAATGAAGAATGGTTTACTTTGGGCTTGGTGTTAATAAGTAATGCAGTATTAAATGATTGTGTGTGCAACAGAGCAATCTCCACAAGAAAGGTTATCTATATTCAGTTAATTTTGAGTATTTGTTGCTCCTGTGAGTAACAAAAAAAAAGTAGTAAGTCACCCACAGACTTGTAACATAATTTAATAGATTGAAACCTCAAGAGATTCCTGTTGAGGGTTCCAGCGACAGCCCTTCCCCCTTCAGCTCCCAGCCTTGCTTGATCTCTGATTCTGGCAGATGTGCAAATGCTCTCTGTTTGTCCATCCTTCTCAGAAGTGCCATCACTTTCCCCTCATACCTTCTGAACTGCATGGGTCTCTAGTCACCCCGCATGTTCTCTGCAGAGACTGAAGATTTCTCTGCTCCTGATCAAGCTCAAAAGACAGGTTAGATCTGAATCCAGTTAAGAGCTCACAAGTCTCTGTCTTCCTTGCAGTGGTGAAATTTCAGCAGCGGTTTGTGTTCCCTGTCCGTTTTGGTGCAGCAATGATAGAGCACTGGTGGAGCTCTGACCTTGCATTTAAAATCTACATGAGAAAAAGCACACAGAAGAAGGTACTTATTAAAAGTTGTTTATACTTTGTGTATTGAAAAGCAAAGAAATTCTTTGCATTTCTGTTTCCTCCAAATACTTAAGCAGACAGCAGTGGCTTTTCTAAGTCTTCTGCAATGTTTCATTGCAGTTGCTGCCATCTCAACCATGAGGGGCAAAACAAAGTAATGTGGCTTGACTGAGCCACTTAATCGACCACTGCCAGATATTATGAAGTGAAATGACATTATGTGCAGATACTAGAAGTTGAACTAATTGCTGTTCAATCTTGTCGCCCAACTAAATGGTTTTCTGAGTTTGAGACTGACAGGCAAAAAAAATTGTCCTTCCCTCGTCTTTAAAACTGATCTCTTGCTGTTTAAGTGTAGTGGATCAATTACAAGCATTAGTCTTCAATGAGAACACAGCTCGTTTAGCCATATAGAATGAGTTAATGTGGATCTCTTGCTGTTTAAGCATAGTGGATCAATTACAAGCATTAGTCTTCAATGAGAACACAGCTTGTTTAGCAATATAGAATGAGTTAACATGGATGCAGTTGATATCGTTACTCTGTGTAGGGTAAGGGGAGTAATATGAGGTGTGAGGAAGTGGTGTCACTTATGCATTTGGAGGGGGAAAAATATCTTTTGTTTGGGTAAAAATATTTGCATAATCATCTCTGTGTGATGAAGTCAGTGAGAGGTGTTAACTCAGCTTATGTTTTGTTTTAATTAACACTAAGGATATCTGCGCATCTGTTCTAATAGGAGCTTTTTGTTTAAGGGGTAAATGAATTGCATCTTTAAGTATGGAAATTTTGCTCAGTTGCTAGGATTTGGAATGTTCATTTTTGCATTATCCTGGAACTGTTTACTGTAGGTACTGGGAGAATTTTCCTTATTGTTGTCCTAGTGATACTTGAAACTGGAACTAAGGGAAACTTTCCTACAAATCCCCATTGGTAAAACTAGTGGCATAGGAGTGGGGAGTCGCTGACCATGGCTTCCCATTTGTTTCGTATTACACCCTTAGTTCTTTAAACCTGACAGAAATCTTGCAAAATCAATTCTTTTTCTGCCCTCAGCCAGTGGCCATTGGCTCAGGAGCACTTCAGTTGCGCAAGGTTATCCAGTCTGAGTTGCTAACTGTCAGCTGTGAAATACCTGTGGAAAAAGAGAGAGATCAGACACAAGTTGGACCACTAAAGGTTTGTGTTTTACCATATGGAATTTGAGTTACATGACCTGTTGTTACTGATTTTGGCTGCATATTATCTCTTTTTTAAATTTTTCCTCCTCTTTCTTTTCTCTGTTTTAATTTGCCAGGTCTCAGATAGGAAGATTTGTAAGACCAACACAAGATAACACGAACCCTTTTTTTCCTTAGGGTTTTGGAGAAATATTTTGAATGCCCTGCATGTCTAAGGACGTTGCTGTGTGATGTTCTTGTGGCTGCAGGGTAAAACGAGGGTCAAGAAGCTAAGGCTTGGATACAGAAACCACTTTACAGGCAGATTTTGAGTGGTGCACGTTCAGGGCTGGGAGCTTTGTCTCCTGCTCCACACGTGACATGAGCTGAGGTCTCTCCTGCTGCAGAGGCCTGATGCTCCCTGTCATTGTTATCATCTTGTCACTTCAGGAGTTCTCTTCTCCAGCCAAAGTTTCTACCAATGCTCAACTTATGATTGAGAAGAACTAACAGTTCTGCATAGCACATTTGAGAGATTTGCCAGTTCTGAGGATAAACAGCTCTCTAGATTAGCAAGTGAAGATTTAAGAGAGTATTTGGGAATTTTACATTCAGAACTCCTAAATTATTCTCAGAGAACATGACTGTGGATTGCTTCTGTCACTTTGTAATTCATGGGTTGAGCAATGTTCTCTGTCATAAGGGCTGTGAAACTTCTTCCAGAGAAGCCATTCAGCAGAGCTGCCAGTAGAGGAGCTGCAGAAGGGTGAAACATAAAATGTAGAGGTTAGGTGTGGGAGGAGTTAATGGAAGGCAGGAGGAGAAATGGTGTGTTGTGGAGAGAATGGAGTAGAACAGGGTGTGAGAGGAGAAAAGCGGAAGGAGGTGTTGTGGGGAATTAATGAACCGAAGTTCCACGCAAGAACTTACGGAAGGGGAAGCTAATACTTAAATAAAGCTGATTTTGGTCATCCTGTCTCTTAGGTTTGACTTGCTCAGTGTAATACCTGCCTATTGGAAATCCATGTATGTCCAGCTATTCTGGCCAGGGCATGGAGGGTAAGGAATGTCAGCTATTGAGTCCATGTCCCATTTCTTGGGTTCTTTCTGACAGGTGGCCTTGAACTCCTCGTCTTTGGACATGTTATTTATACCCTTTAGGAGTAGATACTGTTTGGGATCTTTTGCCACAATAAATATCTTGTCTCATCCTTCCTAAGACATAGGCAAAATTCTTGTCTCTGATTATTTTGTTTTCCTTATTTGGCATTTTATGGCTCCAATCCTTTTCTTTATCCTGTTACCTTATCTTCTGGGCTTCAGTTTGTTCCTCCCCTTCTTGCTGTCTTGTCATGTGAATGAATCCAGCAGATCTATGATGCTTTAGAAATTAACACTTGCAAATTAACACTTGCAATTCCTTTAACCTTTGTTCTGGTGTTTCTTTCATTGCTTTCACACACAAATTTTCATTCATATTTGCAAATCTTGACAACATGAAGAGGCAATTCAAATGTAGGACAGAGTGTTAAAAAATAAAACAAAAGCCAAAAAACCCAACCTCAGGAAAAGAAGACGACAAATGCAGTGGAATATGTAGACCATTGGAGAGAAGGAGGAGCCCACAGAAGGGAGAGGAGTTAGGGACAGCTAAAATCAGGAGGGAATGTAAAAGCGAAAGAGCAGTGAAAGAAAACATTTTGAGGGAAATGCTTATTTTTAATAATTTTTCACAAGCAGCAAGAGCTGTAGCAATGTGGAACAAATGATAGTTGTGATACTTTGTCACAGTACTTTTCACCTCGGCTGGGTAGGTATTCATTTTTCAGTCAGATTTGTGATTGGTTTTAATTTTTTCCTTTATTCAGCTGTAATTGTATGTTTTTGTACTTGAGTTACTGCTTTATTTGATAAAACTGCATGTAGTTTATTTTGCAGTGACAGTTGTAGCTTGTAACCAGCATGTGTCTAAAGGTACGCCCTCTGGGTGATGATCTAACACAGTTCTTGAAAGAAACATGCCGTGCATTTTCCTGAGTTGATGTTGCAGTCTCTTGTCTTTGTATGGGGCATGTCTTCTGATCAGCTCGCTTTGCCTTGCACAATGCAGGTATCCTTAGAGCTTGCAGCTGACAACAAAGACTTCACCTGCACTGCTGCCAGGTCAACCGTGGCTGTGCAGCAAGTCCCAGCTCATGCTGTAAGAAGTCCACGGCAGGAATTCCAGGAGCCCAACAGGAAGAGTGTAAATGCAGAAAGCCCTTGCTGCTTGAAACTTAAAAACTGTGAGGACTCACAGAAGACAGGAGCAGCCAGCATAAACATCATGCAGCCATCTCAGGCTGTACCAACCTCTGTGGCCCGTAATTTGATGACACAAATAACTGCATCTGAAGAGGATGGGTTGTTACTGCATGTGCTGTTGATGGTGCCTGATGGAAAGGATTTTGTTGCTGAAGACTATGGGCTCCACAGTTCTTGTAATGTGTATTTAAACTGCAAGCTGCTCAGCTCTGAGGAGGCAACAAGATCTGCTGTCTTATGGGGCACAACACAACCTGCCTTTAATTTTTCTCAGGCAAGTCACATGTCTTCCATTTAACACTGATTGAAATGTGCTATTCCACACTGACAAACATATTTCAAAGTTAAGTTACTTTTATATACGTAGGAACTTCTCTTCTTGGCCCTGTCCAGTATATTTAAAGTACTTTTAGTATTGTTTTGGCTGCATTGCACAGTTTGAAATGCAGTTTCTTGAATCATCCAAATAATAAATGGGACTTTTGAAGTACAAAAGAAAAATAGTCAGAAAAATGTAGGTCAAAACTGAAAAAAAGTTGACTTCTCCTTTCTTCCATTTTGGCAAGAAAACACATTATTAATGGCATCTTCATGGCATCCTAATATGTAGATGTAGATTTTTTTTTGTTTGTTCCATTGCTTGATGTTCTTTTTTTCTCAATGGCTATATCAGCACAGAAGTGTGTGTTACTGTACTCATATGGGCCAGAGCCTTCCCCAGGCAAACAGTAGAATTTCAAGCATTTAATAATGTTAAGAGTTTGTAATTTTATTATTGACATTTTTCTTTGGAAATGGCAGGATGTTCAAATGCATTTGTTTTACTTTTAAAAACACCTAGTGATTTGTGAGACTCCTTAGTCTTTAGCTGAAAGAGTGAAATGTAAAAACATGGCAAAAGACATCTGAAGCAGTTGTCTGAAACTATTTTTCTGCTGTTTAGTAAACAGATGTTTAAAGATGAAAGCAATGTTTTTCAAGATAGCGTATGATCTTATGTTAAAATTTATCTAAATTGCATTTACTTTCCTGGCTAGCTCTTTTCCAAGCTTACCAGTTTTCTGAAACTTGTTAGGCAAGTATGCATTTAATTTTTAATTTCCATATCTAAAGAGCACACTTCTATAGACTGGAATGATGTAGTGTTACTAGAATGCTCTGTACTTCGTAATAGCTTCCAGTGTATTCTGTGTACTAATTCTGCATTAAACTCTTTTAGGTGATGCCTTTTTCATTGACTTCCAAACACTTGGAGCGGCTGAAGAACAACGTCATGATTATTGAAGCATGGAACAAGATGGGAAGCCCTGGCTGTGACAGACTGCTAGGATTAGTGAAACTTCCTCTGCATCAGTTTTACATCTCATTCAAGTAAACATCTTTGTTCCATATTTTATTGGGTTGCGAAATATCCTAGCTGATGCTCAGAGAAAGAGGGGAAGGGTGGTGTCTGGTTTGTGTGGAAGGGTTCATAATTATACTTTATAGTAAAGGGCATTTTTGTCGTACCAAGCTTCCTCTGGCACTTTCCCACACTGAGCAGTATATAGGTAAGTTACATTGTCCTTGTACAGAAATACAAGTAGACTGTGGGAAATAAAGACACTGTGCTGCATCAGGCTTGGAGCCAGGTTAGTTTGTGGTGCTGTGAAAGAGTAAAACCGAAGAGATCAAAGTGACTACATGGGAAAAGTAAGTGTGGTTTCCCATGGTGATTTTCCAAGGTTACGACTGATGGAGTGATTTTGTTCCTGATTATGCTCTGCATAGGTCCCATTGCTAGGGATGCTGTCAGTTTGCGCAGCACATGATAATGCTTGTGGTATCTAAAAGGTCTCCAAATACTTCATGTTTTAATTATCTTATCCAATGGGTCTCTCCAGACCTCTTGTTCTTTTTGGTTCAGTGTTTTGGGTTCTTGTTCAATAAAACACCCGCTTAAAGCAATTTAAATTGATGAAAATACTGGACAGAAGAGAGTCTTTCTAATGGGAAGGATTAATTCCTTTTATTTTGGTCAGACTAGTGATAGGTGGAAATCAGATGGTGTTGGAATCGACTGGCCACTACTTTGTTAATTATTGGTGTGTCATTTGGATATTTTTTTCAGTAATCCACTGTAGTTTACTTGTGTATATCTTCTGCATATTGTTAGAGGTTTTTACATTTCTCTCGGAGACTGTCCCTGTTCCTTCTTTTCTTCCTGCCCGAGTCTATTCCAAAAGGCATATAACTGCCTCAGAAAAATGTCATATGGCTACAGTGTATTAATAGGAGTCTTGTTGCAGTTCATCACCTTGCTCACAGATTTCTAGGCTGGCTTATAGCTAAGGCCATGTTAGGTTTTGGAAAGCTGTGCTTTCTCATTGCTGAAAATAGCTCACAGATCTGTGTCTTGTGAAGACTAATGTAATTAAGATAGATTTTTGACGAATGGAGATAGATTGGTTTCTAACTGCATTGAAAATCCCATCTAGAATGAGCTTTGTGTCATCATGTTCATATTCAGATGGCTCATTCTCATGTCGGGTCTTTTTTTGTTTGGTTTTTTTTTTTTTAATCTGTTTTAGAGATCCAAAGATTTCCCACCTACTTCTTCAAGCTCAGTATCCAGTGGTTGCTGTGGACAGCTATATGCCTGTGATAGATGTTTTTACTGGCAGTAGAAGTGGAAGCCTGAGGGTCATTCTGGCGATGGGGTCAGCTGATCAAATAGTGGCACTGCAAAGGCTAAAAAATGAAGAAGGAATGGTACCTCCTGTCACACAGCGCCCTTCCCACTCTCTGGACCTTCCTCCTACAAAGCCCACAATGGTATTGTTCAGTAAATTCTCTTGCTGCTAGGGACACGTGAAAAGGATTTTACCAGTGCGTTCATTAACAGACCAGTGATCCCCAATCTCTTTTGATGCTGTAGCCAATTTTGTTATAAATGATCACATTCTTTGCAGAATTATATTGCTTTTACTTTTTTCTCACCCACTTTCCCTCACCTGTCTGACATGATTGCCCTTTTTACTGCCCTGCATATCCATTGCTTCTATCTACATGACAAGTGCAGTAAAAAAAACAAACCCAAATTAGATAAAATCTTAATTCTCACAGCCTTATTCTGTACCATACAGGTTTTGCCACTGCCTTTGATTTGGATATGTAGGAACCTTCATGCTTTTTATGTCCTGTGGTCTTTTGGCTTTTGCAGAAGAAAAAAAAAAATTGCTATCAGGCTTTTGATGTTTCTGTGAACTTTAGGAGGAAAATGGCAGATAGTGGTTCTGCCCCATCTCAGGCTTCTTAGACTCTTATGTTCCCAGTCCTCTTGTATGCTGTTTTCTAAAGAGTCATCCTCTCCACGTGGATTTCCTTTGTTTTATTAGCAATTAGACCAAGAAGGGGAAGACCTGATGGAACACGTGTTTGAGATCCATGTGGAGAGTGTGAAAGGACTCACTCCCTTACAGTCCACTGTCTGGGGAGAGGCTGACTGCTACGTACAGTACTATTTCCCAGTTCAAGAGGCTGGTTGTGGTGCACTGCAGGGAACTGAACTGCACGAAGATGGTAAGTTTGTTTTATGGTACATCCTTATTTAGAGCATTGCTTTAGTTAAGTACTGTTTAGTAACATTCTATCTGCTTAAGTAAGAGAGTTTGTATTTCTCTGAGCTTCCATAATGCAGCCAGTGCTTGCTTTCCTCAGAAAATCTGCATACAACTGTACTTGGCCTGTGTCAGTAAATTAAAAGCCTGCTTTGATTCAGGCAGATAACGAAGTTCCCAGCAAAAAAAGGATACCTAGTTCTGAATCTCTTCACTTGGTACCTTTCTCTTAAAGATCCTGTAAGAGTTCACCAACTGATCCTGCAAAGATGCAAGAACAGATTCACAGGGAATACTAAGATCGTATACAGTTAAAATTCAACAAAGACTTTACATACACAAGCCTTTCAAGATGCTTATTTTCATGGATACACCAAGAGAAGTCTTGCCTGTTTTAGATAATTTGGATTATAAAGGAGTATTTAAATAATTGCAATTGTAGAAAAGGACTTAATGTTGTCTTTGAGTGCTTTGAATCATTAATATGTATTTCCTCTGAAAAATGACGGTCTGTAACATTGTTCCATAGCAGCTCTGTGGACTATGTCAGCTTCCAGCCACATTTAACAGTAGTTTTCAGCCTGTGGCTCACAGGTTCATAGGACTGCGTGAATTGCTTGTAAAAGACTTGTGAAGTGAAACTCAGAAGAGCTAGTCTTCTGGCAGGAGGATTTAACTTACTGTCTTTTGAAGGACTGCAAACAGGAGAAGGTTGAAGCCCCCCAAATGCAACCTTTTTTAACCAACTCTGCTTCACTTGTAGGCATCAAATTAAAGGCGTTTCGCACAGCAACTACTTTGTGTGTCCCTGATCCCGTCTTTAATGATGAGCATCATCATTCTTTGTTGGTTCCTGTTGAGGTCCCAGTCCAGAGACTCCTGGTCAGTGCATTTATGGCACCAGGAGTGGCTGGAGGAGGAATCCACTTTGAAGTCTGGTGCAGGTACAGAATAATGTCCTGTTCTTTGTAGATGTCACAGCAATACAGATGGAGACATGTCTGGTATTGAAAAATCTCTGGCTAGGGGATGAATATTTAATAGTAATTGAAAAAATGGTGAGCTTATCAACATTTGTTGACGAATATCTTCATTTAAGATTGCATTTAAGACATGTGAGCCTTCCCCACTGCCCTGAGTGTTAATTACACAGTTCTTACAACTTCTTTAGAAAGTGTGTGCTCTTAGTTTGCTTTCTTCCACTCCATCATCAGCACAGGAAACTAAAAGTAGTGTTTAAATGCTTGGCACATCTAAATTTTACTTAATAGCACCCTGGACATACAATTTCATTGTTTTGGGGTTTTTTTCCCCTAATAAAAGTCACCGATTACAAAAGAAAAATACTATAAAATGTTTTAAGTTCAAATTGTAGCTTCTTTGGCAACTGAAGCTAATTACTAGTAGTGGAAAGCAGAGACCATGAAGACAGATAGCTTTAGAAAAGCATAATGATAATGATCTGTTCATTCTGTAGTTAGCAAACCAATCTATTTAAAATTTGCGAAGTCACATGAGAATTACTGCATGCTGGATGTGTTTACATTAGTGTTGGTAATGACCACAGCAGCTGAATTGATCAATCGTTAGTACCTGACATTTAAAAAATATGCTTTAGCTCAGTTCCCTGAGGACAGCTAGACTTTGGTTTAATCTTGCCCTGACCTCTCGCTGATAGTGGCTGGTAAATTTAGGCTGTTCTGGGTGAAAGGAGCAAATTACTGAGCTGGAAGCCTTTTTAAGAATTCTGTAAACATCCTCTTACCAGTTTGCAATATTTGAAAAGGAAAAGCTTACCAACAGATCTTTGTAATTAGGAAGGAGATTAGCTACTGACTGCCAGATTCCAAGTCAGAGAGTTCTTGCTATGATGCTACCAGCATCTTGAATTACTCCTGGAAGTAAAAGTATAGGGAAAAAAGTAGAAACCAACAGGTATAATATTCCAAGATATTGGGACTACTGGTCAGGCAGTGCTCTACCCAAGACTCAAACAGTAAATTAATGTTCAGGATTTGTCCCAAAATGGAAAGAAAAACACGAGTCTATAGCACTACCATGTTACTCAGTTACTGCTACTGAAAACCCAGTGGATGCCTTTCTCCTGATCTACCTGTTGTTCATTAGATACAGTGCCAAAACTTGCTTTAGGATGAGTCTGAAGCCAAGTAGCACAGTGAGCAGCAGTCTGGAGTTATTTTTTTACACTTGCAAACTGGTACCAGAGATCTGTTCTGCAAGTAGCATTTTTATCTATTAATGGAAATTGAGAGCAGAGAGTATTTGGTGCCAGATCCTTCTCTTGTTTTGATTTGGGATGCCAATTTTTTGGTAGAGTTTCTGCTAGTTGACTTGCTAGGGCTAGTGCAAAAGAATATTTGTAGCATTATCTACTTGAGCACTTACTGGGTTTTTTTCTGTGGAAATTCATTTACTTGAGTTTATCCCTTAGCTATTGGGAGACTAGTGTTTGAAGGCACACAAAGTTGACTTATGTACAGTCGTGAGAGAAATGATGATCATTTTGTCATCATCAAAATAGCATGATTGATGCTGCTTCTTTGTGTCTTACCAGGTATTATTACCCAAATGTCAGAGACCAAATGGTTGCCAAAGGGACCTTGCCTTTGTCACGGCTATGTGCCATGGTGACTATGCAGCATCGTGAAGAGATAGGGTTACAGACTTTTAATCTTCCATTGGTCCCCAGGACTGATTCCTCAGAGGAATTTCATCTGCGGTCTTCAGGTAAGGAAGGCTTGTGGGTTTTCACTTTATGCGTAAAAGTAAAGATCTGTGTATTTGCTGCCAAGGGAAATAAAAATATGGATTTGTGTTGGCAACTGATACCAACCACGAGTGGTTTTCCTCCCAGCTTTCACTATCACCATACCTAGTGAAGAATCAGTATTAAACATGAGCAACCCTCAAACTGCTAACAAGTTGAAAAAAGCCCTCCCTGTGTATTGGACTGCTTAGTTGCCAATAAGCCACAGTCTGTAGTTAAGCTTCCCGTGTAAGGTAGGGAATGGGAGATCTGAAGAAGAGCTGTTTATGGTATGTGGTGTGGGCAGAGACATCTTTCTGTTTGCTGTGGTTCTTTCAAATGATACAAACATCGGCTCTGGGAAGGGGACTGAGGAACTCTGAGGCAGCTTCTTGGAAAAAATGGCCTTAAAAAAAGCTGGGGCTGGAGAGGGAGTTCAGTATGCTTCAATTATTTTGAAGGTTTGCCACGTGCAGCAGCAGAAAATCTGTCTCTCTGAAGATTTTGTCACTGCAGTGCTATAAAAAAGATGTGTTGAAATACTGCAGTGGGCTATTTTAAAAGTATTACAATGAACGCACACATGAGGGCGCGGCTGGGTTAAACAGCCTCTTCTAGTTTTACTGTGCCATAAATTTGCCAATGAGAAGGAGCCTTGAAGACCATCTGATCTGACTGCTGGTAGGTCTGGTTGCAGGACTCAGTCCTTTATTTCCTTCCGTGCTTCCTGTATCATGCCTTAACTTCTGGCTGAAGCACAGCATCTTGCACAGTCAATCTCAATGGATTTCATACGGAAATTTTTTTTTTGCGTGAACAGAATAAGTTTTGTATTAAGAGGTATAACTAAGTATTGATTATATTTGATGTAACTGTATAAAAAGCTGACCACTTCTTTCCTTTCTTTCTTTAATTTAATCCAGGCTTGCTTGATGTGAGTGTGAGATACCAACGATCCATGAAAACAGGAGCAGGAATAACTGCTCAAGCTATTTCTCTTTCTGTACAAATACACAGAGCAGCTGGTTTGCAAGCAGCAGCTAGGTAAAGCCTAATTGTAAAAGGAAGATTTTTCTCTTAAAATAGCTTTATCTGGAGGCAGCAGGCTGAGACATTAGATTAGAACAAATTGTAACTGGCCAACTTTCCATCTGCAGAGACAGAGATTCAAACTGGATTCTGATGAGAAGTGAAAATCGCTTTATAAAGAACATCAGTGGTTATCTTTGTCCTTTAAGCTGCAGTACAGCGTGGTAGCATTTGTTCTGCAGAAGGATTGAGACTGTAAGGGCACATTTTTCCACATTTTTCTACACCAAAGGTCAATATAAAAATTGGCTGATATAAAATGGTACATATTTGGGCATTGGATCTTGGTGTTACTGATGCTATTTAAAAGCTAGCTGAGATTTGTTTTCTTGAATTTCACTGTGGAAACATTGATAAACTAACTACTAAATGAAACATGTTCCTTTTCACCAGAAGGCTGCTGCCCTAAGTGCATGGTATCACCTGAACTTAGTTCCAATATGTGATTTTCAAGAATTAAGAAAGAAAGGGCTATAAGAGAGGGAGTCGATTCCATAAGAGGACGGCTCCTGTCATTCTAGACCAGTGCTCACTGACCCTTTCTCAGTGTTGCTGAGCTCCTGATCCATCTTAAATCAAGTAGGCTCTGTAAGATGAGGATCACTACTGTATGGTGCTTGGAGAAGTAAAGAAAGTGGAATGAGCTCAGACTCCTCATCCTAAAGGTGTATGACCTGAGTAATACCTGGGTCTGTTTTACTTGTAAATAATTCCATCTGTTAATTTTGCCTCCTTTTGCTTGTCAGTACTAGTCTGTAAAAATAATTTGGCTTGGCCTTTTGCTTCCTTCTAGAGGAGGTTCTCTGGTAAGTTACCCTACAACTGTTTCTACAGTGTGGGATCTTTTTAAAGGTGCTGAGTACTTTCTCAACCACTTTGGTCTCAGATCCTGTAATAATAAGAATGCAGCCACCAGTGATGGACCTTGTGAAACCTACTCTCACTATTTCATATCTGTTCCTAGTATGTTCAGCTGAAAAATAATGGTGAAAAATAATGTGCAGCCAGAACCCACATCTTTTTTAACTTACACCATTCACTGTTTTGTCCCATCTTTTCGTCATGAAGACTTGACACCTTTGCTTTAATTGCATAGATTCCTTGTACGTTATATTCATTCTCTTTCTTCTTTTCTTTTAACATACTAAATGAAGAGCTGTGGCACAAAAGAACCCTTCGGTCCAGTACTATGCAGGTGTGGGAGTTAATGCTTACGTCTCAGTGCACCTCTCCTTCCTACCTCAGGCAGAGAGACGCAACACGCGAGCTGTAGCTTGTACTTTCTGCCCAGTGTTTGAGCATCACATAGAGTTTCTTTGTAACCTCATCATTCAGAAAAGTAGTGGAGAAGCCTCTTGTCTGGGCGAACTCTTGCAGTCTGCCAGTATCGTCTTCTCTATCTATCATCAGAGCACCAAGTCAGGTAAGGAGGGCAAGTGATTACAATGGCTGAATGCTGTTGCAGAATGATCCAGTACCCTTAATTTTTAGTTTAGAAGGGAGACTATTCATAGAATCATAGAATAGCTTGGGTTGGAAGGGCCTTCCAAAGATCATCTAGTCCAAGCACCCTGCAATGAGCAGGGACATCTTCCAGTAAATCAGGTTGCTCAGACCCCCATCCAATCTGACCTTGAATGTTTCCAGGGACTGTTCTGTGCAGTTGCTAATAGATGTAATTACCTTAACTGTCTTCAGAGAAGGCTTTTGGAGATACTGTTCCCCTTGTGCGAAGAGTTAAGGTTTCTCAGGCTCTAGGAGATTAAGATCACCTCTTAAATGAAAAGATAATGCAACTAACAGTGACAGTGCTTGACTTTTGGAGCAGCTTGCCTTTGTATGTGCATGCCTTACTGCCTCCACTTCATGAGAGGTAATGGTGGTTCAGAAAAATGATAGCTTGAAATCCTCCAATGATCCTGTGGCAGATAGGCAGGATTGTTTTACAACATGACAATATGTTGTTGAATTATTTTAAAAACAAAATCTAGCTAAAGATGACATTGTTTTTTACCCCTGAGGGAGAAAAGTCAGGAGTGGCATGCTCTTAGGGCTTAACTGACCACTGGCTCCCCACTGGTTACTTAATGTTCATCTGTGGAAATACTCCCTAAAAGTTTCTCCAAATTCAGTGGTGGTGGAGCATGTATCCCATCATGAATGTGCACTGGCAATCAGTACCCACGGAGAGGTTTTGTTTGCACCCCTGTTTCTCATGGATTTTGGCCTGATATGTCCCAGGCAATTTTTTTTAGCTTTTGTCCTTTTTTCATGGCTTAAAAGCCTTTTCAGTATGACAGCTGAGCTATTTGCTGTTGAGGTGACACAGCTTTCTTTCAAAGGAGATACTGTCTCAAACCACTTCTAAATCTTGTGTTCCAGTTTGGTGTATTTACAAAATTATTTCTTTTCTAGCCACTGACACACTGGCAGCTCGGACATCAAGAGATTATCTTCTTGGGACAGTCACAATTCCAACCAGAGACCTGCTGAGAAGAAGATCAGGTAATACAACAGTGTAAAGCTGCTGACATACAATAGTAAATACTATTGTAATTCCTTAAAACAATCTTCATTCCCATTTTGGTTTTCTTCTGGATGTTTTGGGTTTGTTTGTTTGGGTTTTTTTTAGACCAAAGTTCTTTCAGGTATTGCACATCTTCATTAAAAATCCTGTATTAGAAAACTCACATAAAGGTGGTTGTTTGAAGATCTGTTTGCAGGGTGTGGGATTTATAGCTAAATTAATATTCCGAAGCTACTATGAAGACATTTGACTCCATCCCAGCTAAAACCAGCATACCTCCTTAGTATTTTATTCAGTGCTGTTTATTTTCTGCCTTAAGATGGGAAGTCCCAAGGGTTGTAGTGTTTCTGGAGGACCAATGATCGCTTTTCAGATGTCAAAGCTGGAAACAAAGGCTTAGATAAGTTAGAAAGAGTTGGATTAACTTGTTTTAAGCTAAATGTAAAATACCTCCTCTATGTAATCTTGGTTTGTGATGATTATGTCTTGTAATAATAATGTTTTTGTTATCATCTTGGTTATTTCTGCTTTAATCTCAATATAGTGGTAGTTTTCTCCAACATGAAGTTTTGGTTTTATTTTTAATGGGAAGAGAGGAGGAAAAAAAATGATAATACCTAATTTTATAACTGGAGATTCATGGGATATAGTTTTGTTGTAAAATGAGTGGTGTTAGTGAAATGGAAAGTAAAATGCCTTTGGGATCAGAACCACTGGCAAGGTTTTCTGAGGCCTAATGATTTGCTGCTTTTTCAGGTTAGAAATGATTTGACAAATTCCAAACTTTCACAAGAAATAAACACCTCAAGTACTGCTCCTTGACTAATGACCAGAGAGCGGAAAATTCTTTACTGTTTTTCAAAAGGTAGGATAAGTCTAATTATGATCTTTTCTCCTGAAGGTATTACAGGTTGGTACCCAGTTACCCTATCTGAAGATTTAATGCCTTCACATTGCACAAACATCATGGAGGCCATTGTGGGAGGACTGGAACTTTCTGTCACCTTTGCTCATCAGGATGACAGAGAGCGTGTTTTAGAGGCTGCTAAGCTTTTAGGATGGAACAGTGAGGAGAGCCATGAAGACAGCATGGATGATAGCGATGAATGGGAGCAGAGTGCCAATCCAGTGACTGTGACCATCTCAACTCCAAGAGTATGGCTGCCGGTCGACTGTGTGCTGCTTGCAGGCCAGACGCACCTGAATAAAAGCACTTATTGCTACCTCAGGTATAAGCTATATAATCAGGAAGCCACGTGGACTTTGCTTCGGAGGCCAAAATTGAGTGACAACACAAAGAACGTTACAGTGAGCTTTAAGAAACCAAACAAGGTGACTCTCGGAAGGAGTCAAGGACTGCTTTGGTTCTTCAGAGAGGAGAAATTAGAAATCCAGGTGTGGTGGGCATATGGTAAAGAAAATGATGTAGAAAGACCACTTGATACAGATCGTCTTATTGGATCTGCCTATGTTGACCTCTCAGCATTAGCAGAGAGGTCAAGGACAACACTAAGTATTAGTGGTAAGTTCATAAAGAACATTGTCATGTTTCATTCCTCTTTATTGATGTTTTAGTTTGTTACTTCTCTAGTCACTTTAAGCAAAATATTTACAGCTTTGTTTTGTCCTGTATGCAACACACGCTCAACCTCTCCTTTCCCTGAAGATAAACAAGGTTAAAACGCTTGCTTCTCTGAATTCAAAACTTAGCAAGTTTAAATGAGTGCAAAACTGGCAGTAATATGGACAGCAATTAGCCTACATGGATTGGTTGAGAATGTTCTTCAGAATTACAGACTGGGCATCATGATAGAGGGAGAAGCAGTAAGAATAATGTCTCTGAAGGATGCTGAATGCCTGCAGTCAGAGCAAATGACTAAGCACTGAGAAGGTCGTGGAAACTTCTGCTCTATTTGGTTACTTAGGCTTCTGCCATTTACATGGTATCTATCAGCCACCAGCTTACAGGTAGATTTGTGGACAGGTCATTGGCTCTTCGTTTGAGTATGCTTGGGGAAGGAGAAGGAACAAGAGTTAAAACAAATTTTTATGCTGTGTATATGTTACATTCTCTGTACATGTATATAAAATTATTCAGAGGCACTATTCTTAGAACTGTCAGGAAGTTGATGTTCTTTAAAATAGTAATTTGAGCCGCCAGCAGGAAAATGAAGGTGTACCCAGTTTAGGGGATTGGTCAACTGTTTTTAACCTTTACAAGTTGATACTTCTACAGGTGCACTGGGTGATACCTTGCATAGAAATTACATTGAAAATCAAAATTCATTCTGCTGGTCTGATGTGAGATCTCTGCTGTAATGAACTCTACCAGCTGTTTTCCAAGTTCCTAGTTTTTCTTTGGCTTGTTTAGCTGGTTGTTTGTGAATTCTCTTGCAGGGGTTTATCCATTGTTCAGATGCAACGCTGCAAATCTAGCAGGAGCTGCTGTACGTGTTCACATCGTCCTTTCTTCCACTTCTGCTGCTCTGCCCAGCAGACTTCACTGTGCTGAGGAATACAGCAACAGTGAAGATGAAGGCACAGAGAAAGCCCCTGATCTGAGCCAACAGGTCTCTGAAAATCAGAGTCAGAAACTGGATATCATAAGTTCAGAAATCACCAATGGCAAGCCACAAGAAGACGACATGATATTTCTGGAAAACACAGTTGCTGTCAATATCCTTGTAGAAAGAGCAATGCATCTAAGTTTAAAAGGTAACATCACCACCACCACCCCTTTTTTTCTTTTTTTTTTTCTTTTTTTTTTTTCTTTTTGGGGGGTTTGGTGGGTTTGGTTTTTTCCTAGCTTCTGTTCATAACAGGTACTGCATGGAGCAATCTAAAAACAAATCCTCAAACTTACTCCGGTACAGTGAATGGATGTGATGGGTTTTGAACTTGGCTTTGTAGTGTTGCAACCCCGAGAGCATTGCATCATTGTATAAGTACAGAGGAAGCAGGAGGTTAAACTATTCAGCTATCTCTATTAATAAAATCCAAAATATGAATAATATAATGTTCACTGTTACAGATGACAGCTGAATTCTGAAGTTAAGCATTATCTGAATAACTTAACCCCCAAGACACTCCTATCTCAAAGACTCTTGCAAATTTGCATTTTTAGCATATAATCAATTTTGTAAAGCTGGCTTACTTGTGCTATCTGGAGACTGCCAGACACAGCAGTGAGGAAGGGCAATGTAAGGGCAGAGCAGTCTGAGCTCACCCAGGCTTGACATGCTGCTTCCCGCTCTGTAGAGTGGGAGTTACAGTTTGGTGGCTAGTCACTGTGCTGAGGGTCACCAAAGGATTGCTCTTTGCTTTTAAATTTATGCTAAGTGTATTAAAATATTCCTTCCTAGCAAGTGACGTTTGGTTCTTGATGTGCAGCAATGTAACACACTTGGTGAATTTGCAGGTTTTTGGAGCCTTTTGTTTTTCTCTCAAGTTGCAGTCTGTAAATTAATATCTTTGTTAAAGATGAGTTAAACCCTTTAAAACACATCAGGTGCTCTACCCTTCATCCTGGGCACCTCTAGCACTGCATGACTTGATCACTTTGTGTTTGCTCAGCACTTGGAGTGATCTTGTTTCGGCCACTGCATGCTACGTAAATACAAATGGGAATAAGGAACTGACCCGAGGTGAGTTTACTCGAAACGTCTCTGTTAAGATCAACAGTTTCACAGTCCAGGTGATATGCCAGAAGGAACACTCAGTGTTTTATGGCGTGGTAACACCACTGAAGGAATCAAATATAAGCCATGATTTAAGTGTAAGTAATTCTGACACATACTGAGCCCCACAGATGGCTTTTTTGTAATGATTCTGTAATCTTCTGGAATTCATGATCTTTGGAAACCCGATGCAACATTGTTTGCTACTGCAAAGTTTTTGATGGGATAAAGGAGGTTTCTTTTAGTGGTGTACACTATTTGCAATATTTCCATCCTCAAACAACTTACCATTTTAGGGGATTTTTAGAAGTAACTAACCGAGAGGCAACTTACACACTGAAACAAATGCTATGTAAGCTGGTTTCAAGAACAATTTTCATTCTTCATGATAACAATTTAATTATTGTGTTACAAATAAAAAGGCTGGAATATGTTTCTACTCCAGTATGTTATAGATGATAAGCTTCCTGCAATTTTGGAAGAATTACTTAAGATACACAATTTTCAGAAACTGAGTGAAGATACAAAATGTTTCCCCAAGCCTCTTCATAAGCTAAATCAGGCTCTGTAAGACTCCTTTGATGACGGCTGAGCTTTCTTATTAGAGCCAACAATACTTTCTGTTATAGGCTTTTCTTTTCCTAGAAGAAAAGGAAGCTAACATTTGAGAAATGCTGGTTTTGCCTATGACTACAAAGATTGATTTTAGGTCTGCCTTTACATGCAGGAGATGGTGAGCTAGTCTGGACAGCTCTTGCTTGTTTCTCTAAGCTGAGCTCACATTGCCCACGCCTGTGTTTGAATTGTCATATCTACAGTCTTACCAAACTGAAAAGAGTTTTGTGTGGTATGTTTTAACTGAAGTCATTGTGGATATTGTTAAAAAAAAACCCACCTTGTTCTCAAGCAAATCCTCATAGTCAAGGCATAAATGAGCTTGGTAAGCTACTATAAATCAGTCATATTTGATCATATTTTCACAGATAATCAGACTTCAGGAGAAAAGAGAATTATTTTCCATTAAATCAGATGCATACACCTCAGTTTTGATCATTCTGGCCAGCAAGGTCTTGGAAAAGTCCAAAGCTACATCCTGAGTCCTTGGAAAGCAGAAAGGAGGAAACAGTCTGTAATAACTGAGTGATAGTTGGTTGCAAAGTCTGACCTTGTTTCCCCTTGGCTAAATCCATTTCTCCTAGCTACAAATTCACCACCTCAACAGCTCCATAAGCAGTAAAGTGCTACTACAGCTTTACAAGCCATGATACGCTGCAGCAAATTAATCTCACTGATGTGAATATGACCAAAAGGGTCCAAGCCTGGAGGGAGGGTCACATACAGAAGGGTAGAGGCCCTAAGCGTCTTTCCTCTCTTTTGGGCTATAATTCAGTGCAAGTGATTGTATAATTTCTACAGCTTTCATTCAACAATCCGTAATATCCAGCAGCATCTGGGGAACGTCTAGCTCCACCCCTTAATTTGACCTTGCATTCCTCTGATGATAAACTATCTGCCTCTTGAGTGCAAACATACCCAGTTAAGTCAGACTAGTTAATTCATTATCTGTTTTCTCACAAACCTTTTCCCAGTTTTTTTCAGGATGAATGAGGGAGGAAAGGCTTATGGTTCCACCCCAAGGAAACTATGTTTACACAAGGGGTTTTGTAAAGGTTTCACTGGTGTATTGTAGAGTGAATGCCAGTCTAGTTGCTTAGTTTGGCAATCACAAAGGTCTAGTTTGTGCATAAGTTAAAAATGGTATTTCCTGAAGCTACTGAAAAATAATTTTGGCAAAGCCTACCTGCTGTGCCATGTATAGTTCCCTGGACTAGGACATGAAGGCAATTGATTCTGCACACCCCCCCCCCCCAATCTGATAAAAACTTTGATGTTTTGGACAAAATGTTAAGGCCTCATCTACACTAGACTTTCTTCTCTCAAATTTCCTGATGGTGTCAGAGCAGGGCTAGTGGGAGCACGTGTGCACTTCAAGTAGTAATGGTAACCGGTATTTTATTTTATGTGTGCTCTATCCCTGCTCAAAGCATGGACCATGGGAAAATACAGGGGGCTGTGACAATTGATCTGTAACACAAACTCCTGCTTCTGCAATGGGTATGAAGGGTGGTGAGAAAAGTTAGGAGGGAAGCCAGCAAAAATTTGAAATAAAATTTTATATACTGCTTTTTCCTCTGTATTTAGATCTTCATAACAGGTGCGAGTCGTTCTTGTTTCTACCTTGTGGGAATGTTGAATTTCTCTTAACTGTTTCAGTCTTTTTGAGATGAACTAAGAGAGGCTATAAAAAAGTTTATTAATCCTTGGGTATCATTAACACCGGGTGTGGGTTTTCTTATTCAGTCAACAGAAGTGAGCTTCCTCTCAGCAGTGCAGCTCTTAAGTCAAACTGCCTCTTGTAATGCTGAATATTTTCTATGTTTGCAGCTAGAATTGCCAAACTGTGGCCCTGCATGGAGGGCAGATCAAACACTGGAATAGGGACCTGGGGTTATTCCTAGCTTTGCCTCTGACTTCTCAGATGATCTTGGGCAAATGTTTTTTCTGTTTCTCCCTTGAATATTCCAGTTACTGCTCTGTAAAAGATTCATGTAATATTTGGTCCCTTTGTAAATAAAGTATTTTCAGCTCCACCAATGAAAAGGAGTGTTTCCTAGGTGGTGGATTTCTTTGTTAATTATCTGGTTTTAATTGCTGAACAGCTTTTAGATTTGCTTTTTTAAATTATTAATAACAAATCTGTATTCAATTCTGTGTCATTTTAGGGAGTCCTTTGACAGAACGTGAAGTAGCAGCACCCAGTAGCTGTGTATCATTTGCTGTTGCTGGTGCGGATGCTCCAATAACCACTTCAGTAATAGAAAATACAGACTCACCTGTCTGGGACTTTGAGCAACAAGCAAGGTAAGCGATGTGGGCTCACACAGATACACTTTGCATCTGACAGCCATGCTAGGTATGAAAAGGACATACCCAGTTGTGAGGAGGTGTTTTTCTTCTTACCGGGCCTGTACTCTCAGGTAAAAATGCTTGTTTCCATGTTTTACAATCACCATGTGCTGCTCATATTGGGTGAAAAGTTGTTTGAGAAGGCTTGGTCTTAAAGTTCATGTGAGAAAGGGCAGTTTGACGTGCACGGAACCTTGGCTGCATTGTATTTTGGCTTAAGACTAATTGCTAAAGGACTCTTGGCAAGGTTAAGTAAGACTTGATCCAATTTGTTGGCTTTTTCTGTATGTTTTACTTAGTTTCATACTTAGAAGTTATGCCCTGGTTCAGGACCACAGCTCTTAGCTTTTCAGTAGGTGAATCCAAACTTAGGTTTCCGACTCAAGAGCTGTTCAGCCTTGGCTTCCTCTGCAGTCACTGGCGAGGCACAGGCCCCTCCAGACCGTGAATCACTTGTCCTGTGTTAGAGACCCAGCTTAGGACAAAATTCCCTAAGGATGCCTATTTCTCTCCAGTGACTGCCAAAATAGTGTAGGGAACATAGCTCAAACTTAGATATCTGAACCTAAATTAGAGAAGTTGAGTTGAGTTGACCACTCCAAAGAACCTCAGCAGATCAAGTCATACATGGTGATATTCCGAAATAAACCTGTGTTTGCAGTCTTATGGCTTCCCCAATGTTTCTGTACCAGACTTTAAATTAATTCTAAAGCAGCAGCCAAAGGCATTTTCTAAACTAGGTGGAGCGAGTCTGTTACAGGGAACAAGAAAGCATACTGAATTTATTTTGACAATCACAAATATATACCAGTGCTTCTACAGGACTGGGCTTTTCTGCCATACTGCTGAGTTGGGATTTTGGCTTTAGGGAATTTGTAATACGAAGATTAAACCATTGAAAGACCCCGATAGCTGAAGTTTAAAAGTTTTATTTCATAGGCTGCTTATGCTCGGAGTCATATCCAAATTGCTTCAAGCAACTTAAAAGCTGTTCTACATTTGACACCTCAATATTCAGGGGTTTTTTTTTTTTTTTTCAGAGATCAACTTCAAACATTACAGCTTTCAACCATAACCCCAGTGCTTTGCTGTCACTGTATATTGAGTCATGAGATAAACTGTATTTCCATTTCTTCACGGTTTTATTGTCCTATCTTTTAAATTTACAACAAGAATGAGGAGAGGGAAATACTTCCTGAATAAGCAAAAGCCCAAACCGTATAAAGATAGTTCTGCTTTTGAGGGCTCAATGATTTGGGTTTTGGTGTTTCGCCCGTGCCCCATCAGTCCAGAAGGAAACTGATTTTTCTGGATAGATACAATGGCATTGAAACTTCACAGGCATTTTACTGTATTTGTTCTTCTCCCTACTTCGTATAGAATATTATGATTTTTGTTCCCAACAGATTATCCAAAGAGCTACTGCTGGATCCACAGCAAACCTTGGTCTTCAAAGTGTGGCATAAAGCAGGTAAAGTTTGTAGTGCAGTATTGAGAGGAGTGTCTTTTCTGCGTACCCTGCAGACTTGTATTTAATACAAGTAAAGTAAATTCTATTAAGTAAATTGGAGAGTAGAATTGTAATGACATTTTTAACCTTGCACTAGAAGAATAGAGATAATAGAGATAATACCCACTGATTTCCTGCCTCTTAGCATCCTCCTTTTCCCCATTAATCATCTTGCAAGGTTTGGTTCATTTGTATTCTTTCTGTTTCTAATTTGACAGTATTTTAGAGATTGGATTTTCCTAGTGAAGGCTAGGATTTTCCTAGTGAAGGAAAATCCTGTGTCTTTCATATGCTGTTTGTTGCCTCTGCAGTTGGTTGAAGTGTGGCCAGCCAATTGTAATCAAATACTTTCATAGTGGCATGGATATATTTTAACAGTTGCTCTGTATCCAGTCTCAGCATTCACTGGAGCAGTTGAAGGCCTCGGGTTTCAAACCTAACAACATAAAATCTCTTTGTAAGCATATTTACTGAAATGCTGTTTATTATGAAACGATAAAAGATGCTGCTAATAGTTCAAACTGGTGTTTGCTTGTTTTGTTGCTAGCCCAGATCCTCCAATATTTAACTGGTACCAAGCAAGCGCAAAAATCCATGTGTTTTGTTGTTGGGAAGATAGTCCTACTTCTTCAGTTCAAACTGCTAGGATATGATCTTTACTGGGGTTTTCTCCTTCTTTTTACATATTAAAGTTCAGCTGTCTGATTTTTGCTTCAAAAATAAACTTCCTTTGTAACTCAGCCTTTCATTGTATTATAGAGAGTACTGTGTGTACACAGTGATTCTCCTGCCAATCCTTCTCCCTGCCCTGGTCTTTCATTATCTCGGTAGGGACATTTTTAGCTGAATGTAACTGCTAAAGTAATCCGATAATATCCTCCTCTTAGATAGGATTATTTGTTCTGTACTTCAGATAAATTTGCAAGACAGAAAGGACAAAATGTTGCAAAAAATGCAACAGTGTAATGACAAGTCAGCATTTTTTGAAAGTTTTGGCAAAGTGAAAAGGGAAGAAACAGGAGTTTCTGAAGCAAGAATGCAATTCTGGAGGTGGAATGCATTTGATGATGTTCCCGGGTTGGCCTCTAGGTTTACTTTTTCAAGTCTCTGATTGTCTCTTATTTCCAGCCCATTTTCAAGCCGAGTATCTTTCCTTTTATTACAACCCTGGTTTAACTAGTTCTTCTGGTTAAGTATTGCACAGGGTACGTAACTCTCATGTCCTTTCTTAGGAAAGGACCTGCAGCAAGGCACTCATTTTGCTGTGAATTATTACCAATGTAGGTGTTCAGGTTATCAACAGCTGCAGTAGGGACAGCTGTTCTTGCAAATCCTTGGGGAGGAAGCTGGTTTAATTGCTTGAAACAATTTTTCCTGCTTCTCAATTAGGCAGCATAGGTCTCTTAGTTTGAAGCATGTTAACAACCAAAATCTAAGTCTCATTTCTGTTGTCTTAAACTCTGCTTTCTTTTTCCTCCATTTTTTTGTTCCACTCTTTAATTGGTCTTTACCCCATGAGAACTGTCAGCTTTTAAACCGTTTTTTCAGTTTTATATCTTTCCCTGTAAAGCCTAAGCATATTTCAAGGGCTATATAATTGACTGATTTTTAGCATTCCTGAAAACGTTTGTTTACATGCAGTTGAAGTTAATATCTGCTTTTTGTTCTTCCCCAGAGACTGAGCGAGTGATAGGATTTGCATCAGTGGACCTTTCTCCTCTTCTTTCTGGCTTCCAGCTCTTGTGCGGGTGGTACAATATTACGGACTTCAGTGGACAGTGCCGAGGGCAGATCAAAGTAGCAATTTCCCCTCTTCAAAACATAAGTAATCTCAAAGAAGAAAGGCAGGCAAGGATCTGGACCCAGCCATCAAATTCTTCAGTACGTGCTTCAATTTCCTCCCCTGTGCATATCAGATTAGATTCCTAATAATCAGCACTGACTCTGGGGGTTTCTGAAGTAATGAGAAAGCACAGCAAATTCAGAGTACTGTAATGGATCTGGCTGTGTAAATATACCAGAAACACTTAATTCCTTGTTTATGAATGCTGCACTGTGTTTCCATGGTAGCTGCAGGCCAACACTAGTTACAGCACTCATTCAAACTTAGGTCGTGATGATCTCCAGTGGCTTTACTCTGTTGTTTCTTCATGGGTGTTTGGGGTTTTTTTTATTGTTAGGAGAATATTATGTGGTTTTGGATGTCTGGGAGCCTGGCATTGTTCTGTTTGCTGGTTTGGGTGGCAGCAGATGCCCAAAACCATACTGTAAATTCAGCTTTTCGTTGGTTAGGAAATTTGTAGTTTGGCAGAAATCTGTTTTTCTGGAAGATTTGCTATTTCTTGTGGTTTATTTTTTTATTTATTCTCTGGACTTTCCAGTTACACTGGGATGTAATATACACATGTAATGGAGCCCCTATACCCTGTTTTCCATCAGTTTATTCTTCGGTAGTGTGGGAGGAATTAACAAATGTTTCTGAAATAAAAGTGTTGTGACATGGTACTTTGGCTCTGCTGGAAAATCCTTTGAAAATTTAAAGCTATTTAGAAAACTTAAGATTTTGTTTGTTAGCTCAGCAAGACACTACTTTAATTTCTCTGTGTTCTTGCTGTGGAAGACTCATGTGCGGTGTTCCTCTTTATTCCAGGTGAAGGCCAGCTTTCCAACGTTTCCCAGTAATGCTACAAGCTTTTCCAAGCAGACATTGAATACCTTGTCAAAGGAAGTCAGTGTTCCTACTCGAGAGTGGTAAGTCTGCTGGCTGTCAACCACTTTGATTATTTTCAGGGCTCAGAAATCTACCTATCTAAAGCCTATTGACACTACTGAAAAATATCAAACCTCGTCAAAGGTCTTTCCCTATGTTTGGGCTGAAAGATTATACCAAATTCCCTTTACCAGTGAGAAGGTGGCCCGGGAGATAGCAGTCCTGAGGCAGGTTCCTTTCTACAAAACCCAGATCTTCTTCTCACCTGTATTTCCCAATTTGTTTCATTTACACCCTTCTACATTAGTTTTTACACTATGCCATTGGAAAACTGGCAGGTACTTCTTCCAGGCCTTTATAAGAATAAGGATTGTATTTGTATTTCATTTTATTTTTAGTAATGGTAGTAGGCATAAGTTAGAATAGAGTATTACTGATACATCCCCTCTGTTTTGCTGTAACTCCTGTCCATGGCTGGTGAATGACAGCTGGTGAAATGCTGTAGTATTGCATGTTCCAGGACTAGGACCGCCAGATATCCTGCAGCAATTCCTCCCTTCTGTCCCAACAAGCACCAATGTTTCTATATTTAACTAGCAACATGTGAGAGAACATTTTAATTCATGGTTTGTTTATTTAGCATACATAGGAGATGATACTTTTCCTGTATGTGTCTTTGAAGTTTAGAGGGACTGTGAGCTATTATTGTGTGGTCTGAGCAGCTGGTTTGGCAGCTCCCAGCACACATTGCAAATTCCCCGTCAGCCACACTATTAACCAGTGTGGAGAGGGTAGTTGCAGTTTACTTTATTATAGTCTAAATCTCAGACAGTAAATGCCATTCTTGTTGACATTTGAAAGAGCTAGTTTCATCTGTCGGTGGCTCTTTAGTGCATTTAAAGGTGTTGGATATTCTTAGTTGGCAGACTTTTCACAATTAAAGATTTCAACCTGTGTTCTGTTGTTAAATGTAGGCCTGTTTCTAGCAGAATTAATCCCCCAGGAACACACACGCCTCGTCATGAAGAGCATATGCAGAATGTGCGCAGATTTCACGAATCCCTGCAGCAAGCAGAAGGCAATGCGCACCGGGCAGCAAAGATGGACTCATTATCGCTGTCATCACGCGCTTCTCTTCTAACTGCTCTCAGGTAAAGCAGAGATATAGTCAACAAGGTAATTCAATGCCCTCGGTTTGCAAAGCAGAGCTTGAAAGTGAAGAATTCTTGCATCCAATTTTAAAAGAAATGAAAATATATAGTAATTGTATATTAATGATTAAGACCTATCAGTGAGATGGTGTCATTTACAGCAGGATGAGATGAGATTGGAAAAGCAGGGACTAGGCAGGGAACTCTCCATCAGGGCTGAGGTGCTCTAGCAATGCTGTGAGTTTCTGAAGGGAAACAGCAACAGCAGTATTTTCAGATCTGGTTAGAATGCTTTGCTTTATCCATCTTTGCACATCTGTAATACATCACACACTATTTATTAAGCCAATAGTCCTCTGAGTTTGTTCTCACAGACTCAAGAACAAGCCTGTAAACATTTTCCTGATGCATGGAGCAGGATATCCTTTCCCAGCAGGATGCCTTTCTCCCTACTGGAAGCACTTTTCTCTTGACTAGACTCTAGGTTTAAATCGGGTATAAATTTTATAAGAATAATATTTATTATCTCTAGGACTATAGGACTGAAAGACACTTCCCGAGTTATTCCATCCCTTCCCCTGCTACCAAAAGCAATATATCATAAAATCCTTAGATCTTAAGCAGATAGAAATCCTTAGATTTTTTATCAAGCTCAGTCGTAAAGGCAATTAATACCCTTGCCTTTATGACTTCTGTTGGAAGGCCATCTCAAATCCAACTTTCTTTGATTAAGTAAGTTTAAAACTAGCTCTTTTAACTTCCGGCTTAAACGTATTCATAGATGATTTAGCATTTATTCTTTAGTAAGTGTTGTCCTTTTACTTAGAGCAACATGAACACTTACCTACTGATCTATTTTTCAGTACTAAACCTTAATCTTGTATTTGCATGTTTACACACTGTTGTCTGGAACGATACAAATAGAACCAATCTGCCACAGGCTTTTTTTTTCTCTTACCTAATTTCTTACCACTGCTTACAGAAAAAACTTGAGTGAGCTGGATGAGGTTCAAAGATACTTCAGTCAGAAGCTGACCAGGTCTTTTCCTGACTTCAGTTATGGTAACACATCCAAACCAAGTCATGAGGAGCGGGAGAGTGATCATCGGGGCTCGATGAGCAGAGAAGCAGACCCCAATGAATGCCATCTTTTGGAAAAATCTAGTCAATTGGTGTCTCAGGTCAGCAGCCTAATCAATGGTAAGTTGTCACTTGGTTTGGATTTTTTTGTCAGAAGCTGCCTTAAAGTATCTTGACATTTCTTGCGTAACTGGAACCAGTTCCCGGTGTCGGTAATCAGTGTGTGTTGGTCTGTTGGGAGAGTGCTTCAGAGAGACTTTCAAACTCCTGCCAATAATGGTAGTGTTGAAGTGAAATATTCAGAAGGAAGATTATGTGGGAGTTAGGGCCCTCTCTAGATAGCCTAAATTCTCCTTAAATTTCAATGTCTGTTCAGCAGAAGAAGCAAGGTCTTGCAGAAAAGCAATCCACAGAAGGGTACAGAGCTGAGCCCTTGGTTCTTTGCTAATAGGAATTGGCATATCTCTGTTTTCAGGTGAAATTTATGCCCTACGATGAATAGCTAAAATAAGGCTCTTTTACGATATGTAAGACAAAACTCTTAGTGAGCAGCTTCTTTTCTGCTTATTGCCTTCAATACATTTCCTCTTTTAGAGGCATCAGCACAGTTAATTTTCCCTATTGTTAGTGCTGTCGGACACCGAATGACATCCTTAGTAAGGATGGAGTATGACACAACAGGGAAGGTAAACCGTATCTCTTTGTACACCTTGTTTTCAGATGTATGTTTTTTCACTCTGCCTGGCATTTCTAACAGCTCCATTGTAACCGCTCTTCATCTCGGCACTAGACTGCTCGCTGACTGCAGTTAATTTAACGTTAGCTTAACTGTTCATGCCACTCCGATCTCATACCAGAGGTGCTGTGAGTAGCAAAATGACTAGGAAATCAAATCCGTGCTGGTCCTTTTAAAATAATTTATCAGAGTGGAGAATAAACTGTGGCTTGGAGCGCTGCCTGTTGAAAAGTTATTCTGTGCTGTTTCTGCCTGTGGCTACCTATGGGGAAGCAGTGCTTCCAAGAGATGGAATTGAAGGGCACATTTCTATTACGCCAGAACTTGCTATTCTTGTACCACCACCCTGATCTTCTCATGTTGTTTCTTTTTCTTCTCCAGGGTTTTGCTCTTTTTGTTCCCCTTCTCATCAGTTGTTTTTACTGCTTCTTTACATGCTGTCCTCTACAATCTGTCTCAAAGTCCTCCTTTTCCAAATGTTCTCCACCGTTACCTTATAGCAAGACTTTTTCTCTTGCCTTGCAGTAGCAGTAGGTTGCTATTTAACCTAATATTGTGAACTAATTTCTCAAAGAATGCAAGAAATGAATAGGATCTGCTAACTAGGAACCAAAAATAGGTGATTGTGCTTTTTATAGAATATGCAAAATCCCCAGAGATTTTCAGGATTGTATAGATTTTATCAATTATCCTAATCCAATCACCTTTTTTCAGAGCCTGTGTCAGACGCACAAGTGGCTCTTTGTTTTCAGACTCTACAATTTTGCCACCACAACTGAGCAATAGTCTTGAGTGAATTTCTGTTTTACAAATATTTAACAACTGTCTGTCATTTGATTCGAGTTGGTAAATTGAACTGAAAGCTGGGCAATATCAGTAGGAACTGTGTCTTCTGGGCCCCTACGTTAAACTGGGGAAGCTATGAGAGGAAAAGGTGGTAAGATTATCTATCTTTCCTGTCTAGATTATTCCACTCTCCTTCCCCTGTGGTCTGATCTGTCCAGACTGTTTTTGGCCACTCCAAGCAACAGGAATTTTTTCCATTTGCTTTAGGTGTACTCTGTATATCAGAGTATTTTCACTGCCCCAATTTTTTTTCTTTACATTGATGTAGGCATTTCTAGTTATTTCCCAGTAATTTCATCCTGAACATTTCCTTTTTTCATTAGTATTTCTGTCCTTCTTCTGGCTTTGTCAATAGTAGAGAGCAGAATGTGATCACATCAGCAGAGCGTTTGACAAAGCTGTGCATGTCTAACTCCTAACCGTTCTTACGTGTCTGATTTTTTGCAGAAAGTCCAAATAAATCAGGTAAAAGGTAAGTTGTTGTTCTGTGCTTTTACTGATACTATTTTCTTTTAATCAGACTTACAGACTCTAACTAAAAATAGTAAAGAATCTTCTAATGTGCATCAAGACAGCAGCAGAAAGCAGGGTGCTACATATGCACCCACCCAGAAGGATGAAAAAGCCAGACAAGGCCAGCTTGAGTTGAACTCACCCAGTGTTTGCAGTGATACGCAGCAGCCATGCTCTTTTGGGAGATCTGTGTTTGAGAGACACATGTTGCATGAATTTCTAGACCAGGCCATCCCTGAAGATGAGCATCCTTTGCCAGTGCACTACATCCGGGAAGATGAAGGTGCTTTTGCTGTCCAGCCACACAGTGAAGAAGAATATGAAGAAGACGTTATAGAACCACGAACTCTTAACGAAATAACAACCGTAACGGACAAAACTAGTCCCTGGTCCAGTGTGCTATCTGAAGTGGAGCAGGGTGCTGACCAGCAGCCCTTAGACTTGGGGCCTGAAGATCAGCGCTTGGTGGATATAGATTGTTTCCAAAGAGGAAACAGCAGACGGAGCAGCACCTTCTCCAGCATACTACAAGGTGACAACCAAAGCACTCTCACTGCCCTTAGCCCATGTGTTAGCCTCCACGCAGACGAGAGCAGTCCTTGGGCAGTAACAGAAGGCTTTCAAAGCTTGAATAGTGGCACAGAAACAACGGAGAAAGAGCTGTTACAGCCTACTCATTTGTCAGAAGTGCATCAAACACCCAATGGCTGTGTAGAAAATGGAAATTGTGATTGGGGTAAAGCATTTAACACTAAACCTGTAGAGCAAACTGTAGAGTTTCATGCAGCCTCCAAAGAACTACCGGAATTTCCACCAGATGTTGGTTTAACCAATTCAAAAAACACAGAAAGAGAGGAGGAAAACGGTCAGGTTGTAAATGAAGATTGTCAAGATGAGGAAGAAAGTGGTTCCGATGAGATCTGTATTAAGAGTGTGTCAGCCCAAGCAGGCTCAGAAGGAAACAGTGAAAGCTTTTCTGATGACAGTAGTGAAGACCCACTGGAAGAGTCAGAAAAGTCTGCCAAACCAAAAATTGTTTTGTATCCTTCTTTTCTCTTTTCTTAAGCACACATTGCATTCGAGGAGCCTGTCTTACTTTGTGGTTAGAATCTCACTGGCCTCAGGAAAGAGAAATTCACTATGTGGAGCTGTTCTCTGGGAAATGAGTCCAGAACTGATGACCTGGGAAGGTATCAGAAGACCTTGTTATGTTGTGTTTTGCGCAGCGTAGTGATAACTTCCTTACCATTTGTAACCAATATATTCTCTGATCCATGAGAGTTATTTCATTTTGGGTAGTTTCAACACGTTGTCTTGCATTTTTTCCCCCCGTGTTGGCACTATTATAGCTCTTGCATTTTTCTGTATTAAAAGAAACATAGTTTATTTTGCATTTAAAATACTTGCCGTGTTTCTTGCACAGATCCCACGTCTCGCATTCAGTTTCACTAAGTTGTGTTGGAATTTTTGCAGGATGAAGTACTCTACAAACATGTGAGGTATTACTGTAAAGCAAGTTGGTGTCCATGCTCTGTGAGGCCAGGTGAGAGAAACAAGTGTTCAGAATGATAGAATATTGATTAAATGAATGAGATGCAGCATCTGGAACCCATTAACAGCTGTTACAGGGAGCCATTCCAAATCTGCAGCTCCTGTGGAGCTCTGTGCGACTACACCCTGCCAAAGGTTGTTCCTTAACAGTTCTGCTCAGATCTGATCCTGTTGTACCCAACTTCTTCCTTCCACCCCAGCAGATGGAAGCCTCCATGAGACTGCTCAGCATTTCTTCTCCTCCTTCTGCAGCTCTGAAAGTAAGTATGGGATATCCTTTATTGTCCTAGCTTAGCAGTCTGTTTGTCAGAGCAGGAACAAAAGTACTTCTTTTCTTTGCCTGTCAGTGCTCAGGTTAGAGGTGATGGCTTCCAAATCAAGATGAGGAGAATTTTTCTGATACCTCTCCTCTGTGTGAGAATCATTTTCAAGATTCATGGCTGCATCATTGGTGATACTTATGCATTTATGTTAACTAGTTTGTCTATATACAATAGCAAATGTTGCTCTTCTCCATTGGGGTCAGCAGAAGTGGCAGGTGCTCACTCCACACTTCTTTGTGCTTTAATGGGAGGTAAGGTGCCTAATTTTGAGGACACAAGCTGTAACTTGTAATTATGACTCCAATTTATATCTTGTAGGTCAAGATGAAATGAGGGAGTTTGCAGCAAGAGAGCCTCTCCTTGAGAGATGGAGGGAATAGTGAAATAGTTGGAGTGATCATTCCTCATACAGGAACGCTGTTGATTTTTGCTGTTTCATAGGTGGTTTTATGTGCATAAACATTAATTTACTGCAAGAGGTTTGTGGCTCAGTTGTTTTGAGGTCTACATGTTATTCTTTTCCAGCCATAGCTTTGCTGTGGATGTTGATGTGGACCTGGGCACTGCAGCAGCTGGGCTGTTTGTTTACCACTCCCAGAAAACATAATGTGTTGGTTTCCCTCCTTATGACCTATGAAACAAATGCTTTAAGGAGCATTTATGTAATTGGAAACAGCTTGCTTGATTAAATAGAACAGAAACAGGCAGGATCTAATAGCTCTGAAGTAATGGAAACTAAATGAATGTGTTTACAGCTCAGGTAAAATACCTGACTTTTTGCTGGCTTATGTTGTAAAAATTATTTTTCTTCTGATTTACATAATATCATCTTTTCCTAAAGCCCTTGAAACTTATTCATGATGAAAGCAGAGACTTCTAGCACAGGAGTCTTGGGCATAGTATGCTTCAAAGATCCTAAGATATATCTTGATTATAGCACCTAGACTGCAGTGTGTCTTAGTGCTTGTTAAGCATACTTTTCATGCTGTGTCTAAATATTTTGGATGAAATCAGAAGCAGAATCTCAGATGTGTTTCTCCTCTGGAATCTCATTCACATTCTCCATGTTTGCCTCTGTCTGTCACTGATAGCCCCTTCCCCTCTGTCTTGCTGTCATGCCCCTGCTTCTGAGTTTTGCTTTCTCTGCAGAGTTAGGTCTGGTTCTTCCTGTGGAAGCACCATGTCTTTCTGTGCATCTGCAAATCATCACTCAAACCTACAGTTTAATATTAATAGCAGCTTTACTTGAATTCCCTCGCTCTCCAGTGCTAAGCTTAGTGGCTAGAAACACACTCCTGAAAGTGGTTAATAATTAGGGAGAATACTAGCACTATTTGGATATAGCTGACCTTAAACCAGCTTAATTCCAGGATTAGCTACAGCTAATCCTTCACTGTAGCACTTGTAGGGGTCTGTTGAGACAGGACTCAGTTGTGTTTTGTGTTGTGCCCCCAGCATCAAACACCCTGTATGAAGAACAAGAAGTTTATGCTGACGGTAAAAGAGTTCAGGAAAACTGCTTTCTCATAGTTTTGTCCTTAATTAGCCTTCAGAACATCAGTTTCTAAATCTGGGTTTGTTTGGTTTCTGCGCCGTTCAGCAAACACGGAGCGTGACAGCAAGGCTGAAATCGGAGCTGTTCTCGTCTGAAGATCAGCAGTCCCCTCTCGCTCACGTGGCAGCTGGCAAACCTCTCTCCTGGCCTCCCTAGTGTTCCTGCCACCTCTCCCTGTCTCGTCTGACTCCCCGTTTTCCCTGCCTTCCTACGCAAAATGATGAAGAAACAGCTAGGAGGCGAAGCAGGCAGCCACGTCAAGGGAGCTGGCAGCATTTTGAGACAAAAGGGTTTTCTCAGCTCGTGCTGTGAGGACATGGGGATCTGAGAAGGTGCTGCAGCAGCTCGGGCCTCAGCCTGAATGCTGTGGTCACCTTCCAGGGACCTGAGTTTTGCAGAGGCTCACGAAATGGGAATTTTTTTAATTTTTTTTTCTCCATTCCATCAGACTCAGGCTTCCAGTTCTGGAAGACCTTCCCAGCTCTCCTCTTCCACAGTGGTCACCTACTGTCCTGTCTGATCCAGCAGTCGTGGTTCAACTTCTGACACTTTACAAGTTCAGTGAGCAGCTTTGCATTTTTCTCCTCACAGCCCTTCTCCAGGCAGTTCCTGATACAACTTAGGGAAAATTACCCAAGTTCATGGCTGAACTTAACAGCGTCCAACACTGTATCGTATTTACTGTAAAGCTACAATTATTTTTGAAATGAGTCTGAGCTATTGTGTAGGTGGCCCAGATTACTATCCAAATCTTCTGACTGTTGCCCCTGGCCTCCCTTCTCCTCCCCTCTTTGCCTTTACTGCATTCATACATTTCACGTTGCTTTATATACTATTGCTCATTTTTCAGGGCAAAAAATTAATCTCTTTAGGTGTGTGTTTCACGCAGAGGGCACTGCAACATTGATTCTGGTCAGGGTTTGGGGCAACCGTATGCTAGGGTAAAAACATTTAAATGTGATTCTAATGAGATGCTGGCTGGGAAACCGATATTAAGGCTTGCTGCCTTTCAGAGTTGGCCCAGTCTACTGGTAATGAAGCTGGCTTTTTGCGGGGCAGGAGGAAGTATTTAAAAAATTGAAGAGTTAATAAACTTTTCATTAGAATATCTTGATTTCCCCCCACGCCTCTATGAATATTCTAAAAGGGTAGGAAATTTACATGGAAACCACTTTTACTCAGAATAATTAATATTTGTATATACATAAATCTACCTTCGGTGTAAATTATAAATAACACTTTTATAACACAGACTTAGGCAGATTTAGAATAACAGGCTTCTATCTGTTCTAAAAATACAGATGGCTAGCAACGGTCCAAACATCCTTTCTTGGTTGTAATGCTGCTTCTTGATCTGCTCCCATTTCAGTCACAGCCACTAAAGCTCTTCTTTTTCCTTACTCAGCTTACCCAGAGAACAGAGCTAAGGCTTTGACTCGCTAAATTTGTCCTCCTAACCTGCTGAACAGAAATGCTGACGTTTCCTTTCATTTTCACGATCAGACAAAAAAGAAAAGGTGGCTGTGTTCTTCACATCCATTTCGGAGTTGCTGGCTGTGGTCCATGATTTCATACAAACCTTTTCCTGTCCAGAAAGCAGAAGTAGGTGCAAGGTCACGCCAGGAGTAAGTTGTAGCCTATTAACACAGATCTGTTTTCACTCCTTCATCACTGTGCACAAACAAAACTAGCCATTAAACTCGCTGAGCCACAGGGCTGAAACATTCTCTGCCTCAGTTACCAGAATTCTTTGACCTTCGAATAAGCCACACACACCCCCAAGATGTATAAAATGCTAATAAATCTGTTTTCTTTTCTCCAGTCCCTGGCACACAGCAATTAGATAATCCTCGGCTGGTTTAAGTGTCCTGCCATATCACTGCCATTTCTATAAAAAGAAAAGCGAAGCGTGATCCTCTGTGCGCAAGTCCTCTTTCTTATTGCATCTTTCTGATTAAATGTGTGTGCTTCACGGCTGAGCGTCAGATACTCGGAGTGTGTGACTCCGTTGGCTCAGAAGGAGAGACCCAGGCCAAGCACTGCTTGTGCTCGGGTCGTAGTCCGAACTGGCCTGTTTCGGAGACAACAGATGGTGTAAACATGACATTTCAGTTGTGTGCTCCCAAAACTACACAGAAGGTTAAAACTCTTGACTGTTTGAAACTGCCTGTTTGATGTATCAAAGGAGCATCTTAAAAATGGAGCATTGAGGCTAGAATGTCTTGTTAGATGTTATATGTGAGGAATTTGCATATTTCAAAGAAAAATAGCTTTATACAGAGGTATGTATAGAGGTATAGCTCTTTCCTGTAGCCATATCCCAAAACTGTCGGTGAAGCTAAACCTGCAAGGGTAATTTCATAAGGCTTCCGATCATCTGTGCGAGCTGGGAGTGTTAAATGTACTTTTAAACTCTCGTTTTGGTTCACACCTGTGCGTGTGGAATAGCAGCAAGAAATGCCGCTAAACCTTTCCTACAGCTGGAAGTTCATTTTTAGGAAGGTCCTTGGGATAGATAGATGCCTTTTCACACCTCTGCATTGCTGGAAATGGACACAGCAGTATGAAAATTGGGGAAGAAATATTTTAGCCACTTCTATCTGAAACAGTATGCAAATGGTACGTTTTCCAAACACACCTTGTTTACTGATGGTCCGGAGCATGCGAACTGCTATCCATTGCCTCGGTGTCATCTGATAGCAGCAGACACCTGCTCTTCTGTGGTATTTTCACTTTTAGAGTACAGTGCTCTTTCAGGGCACGTTATTGCACTGATGGCAAAATGTAAGTGAGGGGCAGCATTTTCTGCAGCGGCCTCTTTGGCCAACCAGAGTTGATCAGGAACAATTCAGTTTGTGACGTGCCCCTGACTTCACCTGAGGCAGGAGAAGTACTGTGGCACCTCTGGATTGTTAACTCTAGAAAGAAAAAATCTCATTTAATTTCTCCTTTAGAATCAATTTTACAAATTCTTACAACCAGGGTAAGATTATTTTACAGCTGGTTTGGGTCACTGGGTTTGTGCAAGACAAAAAAAATAAGGCGTTTCATTTCTGCACAAATACTCAGCTGTGCTGTCTCTGGGATGGTAGGTGTGGGTCTGGGATTCTTAAGGTAATAAGTATGCATGAGAGGGGAATTGTGAGAGGTAGGAAGTGCAGTTTTGTGGTCCTTTGAAATACAGTTAATTGGATGATTTGGAGAATTTGATAGGGAGCCATTGCTACAGTGTAAACCTGCTTCAGTTTTAATGCTGCAGTTAGTTCCTGCAAGCTTTTCATATGCACATAGTTGTTCAGACAATCTTTTTTTTTTAGGTGTGTTAGTGGTGTAGCCTCCTCCAGGGTAGAACAGGACAAACAACATCACCGCAACTGGAAGGAAAGGAGAGTTTCTGAAGTACAGTGCCAGTGCAGAGATGCAGCACAGGGTTGTCTAGCTGCAATTTGGCCAGTGTATCGGATTTAACAGCCAGAATTTCCTTGGGGTTTTGTTTTTTGTTACAGTTACAGACCTTCCTGGGCCGAGGGATAGGGTCATCCATACTGGTTCTTTGCAAATATATAAAACCGGTGTTCAGAATGCTGCTTGATGCACTGAAACCAAAAGCCTTTTACCAGTCCTCTGAACTTTCACTTTGAACATTTTTTCTCTATGAACTACTTATGAACACTGTACAAAGATCAGAGGTCAGCACAAAGCCAGCGTGGGCTGGTTACTGTCCGTCTCCAGCCAATACTCATGTTTCAGCTGTTTCATAGACAGTTGGCACAGAAAACAGTGTGGGAATAAGCTACTGACCAGGTCTTCTCTGGACATCCTTGAGCAGAATATGCTGACAAAGGGAATAGTTGGTTTGTCCAACAAGCATCGCTCTCTGGTGGTTTTTAAGCTCCTAATGTTGCCACATCTGCATTTAATCTCTTTCAGTGTCTTACATTTTGTTTAGGAAAAATCATCCTGGAGCAGCATTAAGGAGAAAGAAAAAGCAAGGTTTCTCATAAGTATAAATGTATATTTTTCACTATGATAATTGTGGGCACTGTTTTAAATTACTACAAGCCATAGCATTTTCCTGGATACAGTTTGAAGTCTTTTGCAGCACTATTCACATAATTTGCACAATTAGCCCTATGAAACTAAGAGATGGTATTTAGGGTATAGGAATTTATAGTTAGCTTGTTGGAAGCCTTTTCTGTGCTGTTGGATGTGAAACCACGTGAGCTGTTCCCACCCTTGTCATCCTTTTTATTAACCAGCCAGCCAGTGACCAGACCCATCATCTTTGTGAGCATTGATCCGTCTGTCTCCCGAATCTGGCTGTGCAGGAGCAGCTGCGTCAGCGTATCTGAAAATTGTCATTTAAGAAATCTTGGTGTGTGGTTACAGCCTCTTGTAGTCTTGTCTGTTTGCAGAAATTGTAGCTGATGTTGAATTAGCTTACAGTTAGACTCTTGTGCTTTGCCCTGGCTCTAGCAAACACAGGTACTCCCAGGATGTATAGATCAGGGCGTTTTTTTTTATCTGCAGACTTTTCCCATAAAGGTCTTCACCAACAATGCCGTCGCAGGGCTGATACTCAATGTGCTTGTCATCTGAGCCTGTAAAGTGCAGGTAACCAAACACAAGAAATCTCCAAACCCACTTATTCCTAAAAAAGCCATTTCCAGACCCCCCAAACAGTGCACATCAAAGCGGGGAGTGCACACGAACAGGATCCTGGTGCTCTTTCTCACGGGAGGGAGCTGATCACCTTAGGAGACCTTTCCATGAGGCTGAGCCCGGCTGGGACGGAGAAGCAGCCCAGCAATGTAGGGGAAAGGCCGGACTGGTGTATTGGCTTTCCAAATCAACCCCGTTTTCCAGGACACCATCCTGGCCCCGCAGCTAATGAGCGGTGTGTCCTAAACAAGCACCGCTTGTTTCAGCCTCTAAAGGCAGCTGAAGCCGGATCTCTCCTTTCTCAGTGCTTCACAGGCACGACCTGGCTCTAAACTAGTTGGGGAGAAATGCGAGTTTCTTTGAACACTGAAATTATCCACTTTTAGTGCTACCGTAACATCTGGGAGAAAGCCTGACTGCTGGGAGGATGCGTGCAAACCAAAGATGATGTTAAAATGCTTAAAATGGTGGGTTTTGTCTCATGGGCTGCTGCTGCTTAGGGTTCCCTGCAGGCAACTGAGACCGGCCCATCTAATTTGTCAGCAGGCTTGGATTTGTTGTGTAGGAGCCTTTCCATTGCAAGGTGGTTTGGTTTTTAGGGTTCTGCAAACTAAAAATAAAATAATAATAATAAAAAAAACAAAATTCAGAGAGTCAGAGCCCGGTGAACACACTGGTGTAATTCCTTTTGGCTTTGTACAAGACGACTTTGGCTGAGGATAGAGATTCACAAAGTCAGAGTTCACTTGCCAGAGCCAAACTGTGTGGCTTGGACCTTCCTAATTTTGGTCTTCAGCTTTTGCTTTCTGCAGCATTGAGAAAGAATAGCATTGCAGCATCTAATATTGTATTGGGCAGGGAAATGTTTCACCATCGTGGATTTTTTTTCCAAACAGTTGGAGCAAACAGGTCTTTTTCCAAACAGTTGCGTCTCAGTGTGTGAAATGAGAAAGAAAAAAATCCCTCTGAGCAGAACCAGTGAGCAACAGAAAACACATCATGAGGGTTTTTTCCTGTGTGTCCAACTCCTTGCACGCTACACGACCCCATAGTGTGCCGCAATCAGAAAACAGGGGCAGAACCGGGAAGGCTCTAACGTCATGTTCCTTCCCTGCAGAGCAGAAGCGGAGCAGTGCCGGGGGGGATCCCGTACCGAAGGCCGAATCGTCCCAGGCCTGCGGCTGATCTGTCGGAAGAGGAAACCAAAAGAATCGCCAGGATCTTCTCTGCTCAGCTGTCCAAGAAGGAATAGCGTTGGCAAGAGGACATCCACAGCGGCTGCTTCCTGAGCCACGGCCTGGCGCATCAGCAAACGCTGGGGCCTCCAGGGAAGAGGAGATGGAAGCCATAGGTTTCAGGATCTGATTTTTAATTTGCCTAATTGGTATCCCGTTAGAGAGATTTAAAGCCTGGTGGTCAACCAAGGGGAGCTGAGAGACTGTGTGTCTTGCAAGGGCAAGTGCCCAACGAGTACCACTTCGGGTAACCGATGAGCTGTTATCTGGTCTCCAGATAATCTATTTTTGCGATTTATTCAATTGAAATTAATTAACTTTTTTTTTGAGTAAACATAAAGTATCCCATTTTGAGAGAGCTCCTTTTTCTTCAACCAAAGGATGGAGAACGTAAGACATTTGCCATCCCATCAGCAAGCAGAGAACTGTTGCCTCCCTGCTGGCGTGTGCTGTGGATGGGGAGGGAAGATGAGCTCCCTCCCCAGTGGCTTTCCAAAAATAGTTGGTGGGAAGCATGATTTGCTGATTCTAGAGGAATGTGTGTACTCAAGGTGCTTGTGTAAATACAGGCCAAGGATACTGTAAAATACTGATGTGTGTACAAAAGGGTTTTACTAGAAATATGGAACTTTTATATTCTAAATTATTTTTGTACATTTTTACGTCAGGTACCTTTTGGATAACAGACTTTGATGCAAACCGAGCTAAGTTATTTTTGTACTGCTCTCCAGTGTTTGTGTTTTAATAAAATTCCCTGGTTTCTTGTCGGCTGGTGCGAATTGTCCCGCTGCCAGGTCACGAGCTTGGCGTTAACAGGTGGATGGGACTCCTTCCTCCAAGAGCCTCCAGTAACTAGCGGGAGAGGACATCGTGGAAATGCTTCCTGGAAGATGGTGTGGCCGGGGGCAGATGTAAAGGTCACTGTTTTGCAAAGTAATGGAATACCGTTGTATAGTGCAGCCCGTGTAGAATGAGTTGGATCTCGGAGGTGAGTGAATGCTCCAAATTAGAGCTGCTTTTCAAACCAGGCTTTGAATTCAGGATTTAAGGAGCTGAAGTGTCAGCATCCCTTTCTCCTCCCACCTCTGTGGTTTTGTTTTTCTCAGAGGAAATCCTAAATGCATTAACACACAACTTGCCCATGCTGGGTTAGGCCTCAGTGGTAAAATCCCTTCTGCCCTGCCCGCACGCTGCCCGCAGAGCTCTGAGCCTCCTGCAAGCTGCCCCTTGGCAGCCTCAGCAGCCCCGATCCCCTGCCCTGCAAACGCATCCCCTTGCCGGGCAAGGGCCGGGAGGTGAACATACGTCCCCTCCAAGCGTCCCCCTGCAAGGACAGGAGTGATGCGCAGGCTTCCTTCTCCCGCTTCTGATCCCGGTGGCATCCCCAGAAAACCCAGGTGGGATGCCAGCTGGGTTGGGAACACTGTCACAGGGGAGGAGACAATGTTGACTCAAGTTATAATTCAGGTGTGAGATAAACAACTTCTTTCTCTTGCATTTAGGTCAGCGGTGGAGCACAGTCCAGCCAGCCAGGAAAACATGACGGCAGCCAGCCGGAGAGGGATGTCAGCGCCAGATGTGCTTCTGCCTGGAGCCCGATCGAGGGAGCAAAGGTGGTTTCAGGGTATCAAACCAGCTCGAAATCCCTCCTGTGTGCTCATGCGCAAGGCGAGCTCACACGCAAGAATGGAGGCTTTCTGCACGTCTGCTGACGTGCGATCTTTTGCGAACGTGTCCCTTTGTGCCTGTAGTGCTAAATAGCATGAAGGGTTAAACACGCTGAGTTTTAAGGAAAAGGGGAATTCCTTGAGCTGTCCAGCCTTGGCCTCCAGCCTTGTCCTGAGCCTTCTCCTTCCTGGCAGTGCTTTCCTCTTGACTACAGACGCAGCACGCGGCCACACGTGAAAGGGCATCACGGTTTTCGTCATGCAGAGCACAAACACGAGAGGGATTTACCTCCGAGCTCCTCGTGTGGCCCCTGCCCTCAGGCTGCTCCACGTGAGCTTGGGGGACACGTTGCACCATGCAGAGGAAATCCTGCTGGCAAGCTCAGCAGCTGCCCGGGATGAATTCCGGCTGCGTGGTCCATGCCAGGGGTAAAGGGGTCTGACCTACCCCGCGGTGGCAGGGAGGGGGGAGTGCTTGGTGCTGCTCTGCCTCCGAACCACTTGCTTTTAAAGCCTTGGGCAACTGTTTTTTGCATCTTTTCCTTCCCAGAGTGCATTTAATTAAAAAAACCCAAATTCCTCTCCCATTCCTGAGGTCCCAGCAGCCACCAAATGGACAGGACCACATTGTTGGGTGCTGCTGCCCCACAGCTTTATTCTGATGGGTGCTGGTGGTCTGGGCAGGACACACACACCCCCCACGCACACCCCCATGCCCGAGCCCTGTGGGGGAGCAGAGGGCTGAAACACAGCCTCCCTGCCATGGGTGCTGGGTGGCCCCACTCTCATCGGCTCAAATGCCACCAGGGGAACTGGGTTTCACTGTCACCTGATCCCGGCGCCGCTGGAATCTCCTCCCGGGTGCTATATAAAGGGGAGGCCAAGGAGCCGGCTCTCAGGGCAATGGCTGCACAGAGAGGGGTGTAAGGCAGGAGCCAGGACACGGTGCCGAGGTCCCTACGGTGAGGCCATGGGGGACCTGGCCCCGGGCAGGTCACCCTGAGGGAGATGCTTTCATCGACCACCCCCCCATTTTGGCTGAGGGGGTGGATAGGGCAGGGTGGAGAGTGGTGAATCCCATGCCAGCCCCTGGCTGAGCGAGGAAGCCCCGTGCCTGAGTTTCCCCAGGGATGCAGGCACAGAAATGGGGCAGGATTTGGCTTTCGGGGTTGCCTAAAACCAGCGAGAGCCACCACATTGTCACCTCTGTCCCCAAACTGGCCACCTGCTTGAAGCTGATGCAGCATCCTGGCTCTGCACAAACCCCCTCCCCTTTCCTTCCAGCCCCTCTGCCACGATGGTGGGTCTGAAGCCCCCCGAGGTGCCCCCAACAGCCGCCATGAAGTTCGTCAGCGCCGGGATGGCCGGCTGCGTCGCTGACCTCTGCACCTTCCCACTGGACACAGCTAAAGTGCGGCTGCAGGTATGATCTGCCAACTCCCCCATCCCCAAATCCCACAGGCAGAGGGAGCACCCCACAACGGTGAGCCTCCCCCACACCAGCTCCACCCCAGAGCTGGTGGTGCTTTTGGGGGGGGGCTGTGGGGGTGTGCAGAGATCAGGGTGACACGGTTGGCACCCCACAGATCCAAGGCGAGGTGCGGATCCCCCGGAGCACCGGCACCGTGGAGTACCGGGGCGTTTTGGGGACACTGAGCACCATGGTGAGGATGGAGGGACCCCGCAGCCTCTACAGCGGGCTGGCAGCCGGGCTGCAGCGGCAGATGAGCTTCGCCTCCATCCGCATCGGGCTGTACGACTCGGTGAAGCAGCTCTACACCCCTAAGGGTGCCGAGAGTGAGTGTCCAGGCGGTCGGGACCCTGTCTCTGCACACCCACCACCCCCCCTCTCCCAGTGCACGACCCTCTCCCACAGCACCCCGATGGGAAAGACCCCACCCCGCGGGGGGGTGAACAACCCACCCTGGGTGCACAGTCCCCACCGAGATCCCCACCCCAGGCCCCCTCGCCCAGGGGTCCCCCCATAGCTGCGGGGGGTCCTGGCAGGGCTGGGGGTCTCAGCTTCTGCCCTTTCCAGGCACAGGGCTGGCAGCGCGGGTGCTGGCGGGCTGCACCACGGGGGCGGTGGCGGTGACGTGCGCCCAGCCCACCGACGTGGTCAAGGTACGGTTCCAGGCCAACGGGGCACAGCCAGATGGCATCCGCCGGTACAGCGGCACCGTGGATGCCTACCGCACCATCGCAAGGGAGGAGGGCGTCCGTGGGCTCTGGAGAGGTAGGGGAGGATGGGGACAGAGATGGGATGGGATAGGGATAGGCATGGGAATGGGGATGAGGAAGGGGACAGGGATGGGATGGGACAGGATGGAGGCTGGGACAGGGATGGGGATAGGATGGAGATGAAATGGGAACAGGGACGGGGATGGGGACAGCAGGGCTGGAGCACCCATCCAGATGCTCCAGGAGGGGATGGGACCACCCTCCCCAATGGCACCACCTTCCTGCGCAGGGACGCTGCCCAACATCGCCCGCAACGCCATCATCAACTGCGGGGAGCTCGTTACCTACGACCTCATTAAGGACGCGCTGCTGCGGGCGCAGCTGATGACAGGTGAGGATGGTGCCGGGCGAACGCAGCCGGGCGCTGTCCCCATCCCTGCGACCCTCAACCCCTGCCTTTTCCCTGCAGACAACGTCCCCTGCCACTTCGTGGCCGCCTTTGGGGCTGGCTTCTGTGCCACAGTGGTGGCATCGCCGGTGGATGTGGTGAAGACGCGGTACATGAATGCCGGTCCCGGGCAGTACCGGAACGTGCTGAGCTGCCTCCTGGCCCTGCTGATGCAGGACGGTCTCGCCGGCTTCTACAAGGGGTGAGTTTGGGGACGTGCCCCCAGTGAGCACTGCCAAACTCGGTGCAATGATGCACATGGACACCGGCGTGGACCGGCTTTGCTTCCCACGGCGGCATCATCCAAACATCCTAGCCTGTGTGCCGCCACCGGAGCGCCCAGGCAGGGCTTTGGGAATCGTAGGGGTGTCCCTGTGATGTCCCCTCCAGCGCTGCTTTTCCTGGCGCAGGTTCGTCCCCTCTTTCCTGCGGCTTGGCTCCTGGAACGTGGTGATGTTCGTCTCCTACGAGCAGCTGCAGCGTGTCGCGGTGCTGGCGCGGCCGGCCCAATCCTGACCTCCCCCAGCCCCTCTCGCCAGCGTTGGCGAGACACAGGAGTAAATTATATTAATTGCCAAAGCAGTGAGGGAGCAGCGACACTGAATGCCCCCAGCCCAGTGGGGATCCCCCCGAGAGGGACCGGCGAGATGAAAGGATAAATGACAAGTGTTTGTGGAGAAATGTGGAAAAACGGAGGTTTCCAGAGAGGAGTTGCGGGAGGAAGAAGAAAAGGGTTATAGGTTTTCCAGGCGGGAAGAGCATCGCTTCCCAGTGGTGGTGGCGGGAACAAGGCGAGCAGCGTTAGCAGGAAGGACTGATTCGAGGGCCAGGGGATGCAGCGATTCCTGTTATTCCTTACTGACGCTTCCAATAAACCACCCCTATGGGGTCTGATTGCAGCAGGGCTCGGGACTCCCTCGCCTTTTTTTTTTTTTTTTTTTGGGGGGGGGGGG
>JANZLQ010000027.1:25124441-25137484 GCA_026212715.1 Elanus axillaris | reverse complement strand
GGCCCCCGCAGGTCTTTCCCCGACCCCGGCAGACTCCGGAGCTGCCCCCCGACAAGATTAAGCCCCCTCACGCCTTCTTGATGTCGGCGTCCGTGGCACCGCGGCCCAGCTCCAGGACGGCGTAGTAGTCCTGCCCCATGGCGGCCCGCTCCGCCGTTGCTATGGACACCGCGTCGCAGGGGCGACCGGCACTTCCGGGCTCTGCCGCGCGGGGCGCCATGGGAGTTGTAGTTCTCCCCACGCACTTCCGGACCCCGCCCCTTTGGTTTTGCTTTTTTTTTTTAAAAACAAGAAGTTTTCTTGGAAAATTTCTTTTCCACAGGGGCGTTATCAAAGCAGTAGCTTTATTTCAGTCCATATAGTGATACAGTCACCTGCATCACCCCCACCGCAATTTATTTTTATTCCCCCCCCACTAGAAAGCGCAGGTTTTCAGCAGTGAAAAAAATTGTTGCAACACAAGATTCTCTCTAACACCTCGAAGACGCTCTCAGAATTAAAAATTATCAAAGTTGTGTTGTAGTAAGAAATATTACCTGTCACCAAAAACCTCTGTATAGAGCCTGGTCATCACAATAACCTCAAAAACTTCTATATACACATCTCAAACACACTGTACAGAGAAATATTTGGAGAGCTATTGGGACACATCTCTCCACTATTTGGCCAATCCGAACACTTAAAGGTCGGAAAGTTGGTATCTCCTCACTATCCCGTCTCTGCAGCATGTGTAAATTTGCTTCTCCCAAGAAGCCACCTGAAAAAGAGGAGGAGGGGAAAAAGTAGTATTTGAACATAGTATTTCCCAAGTGACTGTTAAAAGTAAAATTCTCAGAGATCAGCTTTCCTTTGGACTTTTACAGAGGGAAGAGGAGGCAAATGTCCCCTGAAACAGCATTAGCACATTTTCAAGGATGGTTCAAGGTTTCACCAGGAGCTTAGGGAGCAAGTAAGTGCTCACACAAGGGTTCTTCTGTTAGATCTGAAAGGGAAGATTACTTTTTTCACAGTTTTCTCATGTTTTGCTGACGCCAATGAGTTGTGTGGGTCAAATCTCAGCCTCCATGTGAGGCCGAGTGTTACTCTTGAGGGTGTGCGTTGGCTAGGAGGGGGGAACTGGGTGCAGAGCTGGAACAGGTTAAAAAAAGAGAGCTAATTTCCACCACTGCCACCAGGTTGAAAGCCCAGGGAACCCAGGTCGCCCTCCCTGATCTGTGCAAGCACAGCGAGACGTCTGGAAACATAACAGCAAGACCCATTTTCTGGTCTCAAGCCACCAGGGGACAAGAGAAGGTGGGCAGACCTGTGCAGCCAGCTGCTGCTTTTACACCAATGACCCTCCAAGCACAATTAATTCATGTTTTTTACAGAAACTCAGTTCTGCCAGAGCTGCTCTAACCACCAAGCTACTCCACTGCTTCAGTTTTGCTCCTGCATGATGAAGATAGCGCCAGCATACGGGCGTATCCATCCACAGAGGATTTGTTTACGCAAAATATTAAGAATATTCAGCTAGAAAAAATAAAAAAGCTTAAAAGTCAACTGTGTGAAGGAACCTGTTGTGCAGGCTGCCAAATCCCAAGATAAAGGCATCTAGTTGCCTGCTACATGGCACCACCTTTCCCCACGCCCTTTATCTTGGGCAATACGTGGTATTCCTTACCTTGTACACAGGGTCACAGTCAGCTTCTGTGAGATCGAGGACATAATCAAGGTCTTGCTGAATGACAAAGCAGGTTCCATCACCTACACGAGCAGAACAGATACGAATCAAGGAAAGAACAGCGGCCAATTAGTGAAATAAGCCACACTCTCAATTATAAACAGCATTAACAGGCCCATCAGAAACACCTGACCACAGGAGACAGAGTCCCCAGGAAGAGGGAAAAGTGCTGTGAGGATGTCAGAGAGATGGGAAAAGGCTTTAATCATTGAGAGGCAACTTAGAGCCCCTAATATGGAGGAACATAGGGAAAAAAAATCATAAAATCACAAGGCAAAAAGCAACCACGTAATATAGCTCCTACTACATCCCCTTTTTGCCACAGATACTCTGCCCAGCCAGCCAGCGCTTCTATCCAAGGGAGCAATACCCAAAGAGCACAGAACTCCTCAATTTGATTACACAATTTCTACTGGCACAACACGGGACTTGAGTTACCTTGGCTGGCAATAAATCCATCTCGGTACGGGAGCAGTGAAAGCACCGGCGCTCCTGATCTATGGATGACCTGGATTGGAGCACTAGAAAAAGGAGCAGAAAACAAGGGATGAGTATTATGGTCTATAGTCAAAGACTCCATTCCAATGTGCAAACACTGAAAGAAAAGTGTGAGCTTGTGGTTAAAAGATATCGAGTCCCCATGTCCTGTATGTTCTCCTCGTATCAGTGGTTAGCAAAGAGTCTCTGTCCTCTAGAAGCAGATGGAAGTCAGCACTGGTTTTCCTGCAGATGTTGCCAAAAGGATGGAAATGGGAGTACGCAGCAGGTAACAGCAGCACGCCTCCATGGATCACAGACAGGAATTATCTTTACCAAGGCACAGACAAAAACTTGGAGCTTATCCAGCATGAAAGACTCTTCAGACATTGGTGCCAGCCTCTCCAGCCCACACCCAAAAGCGCCATCTGGATGCCTCCCTGCTCAGAGCTTGCCTTTGACACCAATAAAAACCAACTTAGAGCAGCTCCTGCCCTCAGTGAGAGCTCAGTTCCAGTCCTATGCTGGAATGAAGATCAGGGTAAAGCATAAGACCTTACAAAGACACTTAGGTCTTATCGGTGAAGGAGAGGAAGGGCCTGTGCTTTTGATGGGAGGAATACTGCTGTTACGCTTGTAGATAGATTTAGCAGAAAGCTTCTTTACGTACATAGATTATATATAACTGCACAAATATTCATATATAATATGCACAGTACACAATATATGAACATAATTTTATATATATATAAAAAAGCAATAATCTGAGAGCTCAGGCTATGCCAAGAGCACCCTTGGTCACAGATGAAGACTGAAAAGATTTTCAGTAACTAAAGGAGCCCACACAGAGCTTATAGTTTTTTAGAAAGCACCTCCCAAGGAATATCCCATCAGATCACCAACCCAAGAAAAAGTATCCTCCCCAGTGTTCCCCAAAAGAAAGAAATGGCTGCAAGAGGCTCAGGAGCTCACAGTGCCATGGCTTGGGCTGTATCCACCCTTCAGAAGGGGCATTGTCTGCCAGCACCCTCGATCTGGGTCTCTTTCCGAGCCAAAAAAACTAGCTGTCATTTAAATGCTTGCACCCCCCCACACACACTCACTTGGTGTTTCTCACATCCAGCTGATATATGTTCCCATCCTGCGTCCCTGCTAGGATATAGGTACTTGAGAGGAATGTGCAGCAGTTGAATGCATCAGATCCGACAAAAAGGAACACCTGGAAATACAGAAACAAATTCAAGTATCAGACACTTACAGATGAGGACACAGAACACCCAGGAGAAGGAAGCAATAAATAATTTATTTAGAAGTCAGTACAGTCACTTCCATGAGTCACGGCACAAACTGGCAAACCCAGAGGTTAATAACCCCTCAGCTCTGCTCCAAAACACAGAAAGGAACAGTGCTGCAGGATTGGTTTTGCCAAGTCAGCAGAGACAGTGCAATCAGTGAATGCTCCTGGGTCTCCTTTGGAGAAAGGATGTGTTACTGTGATAGGCGAACCAATACTGAGCTCAGACTAATCTTCAGACACCCACAGAGCAGCGAGACCACATCTGCATGGCAGGTTGGCAAAGACCACTCCTTCCTCCCAGAGCCGCAGTCGTTGTTACAGAGGCTGCAAGGTTTTTTCCAGGTGAGCCTTTGGCATCTCACCGACTAGTCTCGGTGAGCTTATCTGTTCCACCCAAATTTTACTCTCCACAAACACCACAAGCAGTTTAATCTGCCACATCACCAGAAGTACCTGGTAAGATCTTCAGTACCTGAGATCTACCAACTCCACCTCCCTTTGCCAAGAGGAAGGAGATGGACTGGTGATCACCTGAGGTCCCCTTCACACACTGCTTAAAACACCTACCAGAATAAACAGCAACTTTATACCTTGGCTGGATGAGACAGCCTGCAGTTCCTGCATTCACAATGACATCTACTGGCCACTGTTCAAATTTAAATACCGTCTTCCCCATACTCAAGTTAAATCATGAGCAATTCTTCCTCCTCAAACCCCCACATAAAAATCTGGCCAGTAGGAAGGAGAGAAAGCATCCCTTTATTGTATCAGGTTTTAGTCTCTCCTCCAGGGAACAGAAACAGGGGAGAACACTGCAGCGTAAGACCAAAGGCAGGCAGATCAGGCTCCCTCCCCTGCCTCCAGCCTGGTTCTGTCCCTTTCTGTGCCACATGGTGAACCTCACTGGGGAATGAAGCTGGAATAACACTAACCAGTTTACCTACCTGGGTAATTAGATAGGTAAACTATCTAGGTTTAACCTGGCTCAATTCCTCACCCCAGTGCACAGCCACGTGAATAGCAGCATACAAACTGAGCAGCTGCTGCAGCAGCAACAGAAACAAAGGGACTGTGGCCCCAGAGCTGATTGATTTTATAGCGGCATCTGAGAGCACCTTCCCAGGCAGGTACTTCTGAGAGTCTCAGACTCCTTACCGGCTGCCTGCTCTGCAGTCCCACTCCTTGAAGCTTCTTGTCTTCTCGAGCCAGCAGCAGGATTTTCCCTTCTGTCCCAATCTCACGTTCACCTGACAAAAAGACAATAGTTAACTGCAGCAGTGGCTACGCAACAAGTCTTGATGGCACCAAAACCCGACAGTTTGGATCACCCCTCCTGAACCTGTAACAGCATTCCTCCATACCCTAAGACACCAGACGCAGCAAGGCAGGACAGTAATCAAAGAGACTCCTGTCTTAATCACTCAAACTGCTTGATAAGACTCAATTCTTCTGTAGGACTGGAGTGCTCTATTTTGGTGACCTTGGTTCCCTTCCCTGGGTGGTTCAAGGGCACACAGCAGCACGTCAAGTGCTCAGGATTATTGGTGACAAACCTAAGCAGTTTGGGGAAGGGGAACAAAGGTTGAATTTTAAGAGGAAAACCTTACTAGGAGCTTTTTCAGGTGTGCCCAGGTTCAGTGAGTTGTCAGCAGTGCCCACGGCAATGCCGTTGACAGGAGAGCCGCAGTCAGTGATGACACCCAGACAGGCAGATTTTCCACAGTCCCAGAGGCGGGCAGTGCCGTCTCTAGAGCAGGAAAGGACATTTCTTCCACGATCCACAATGGCAGTGTCCAAAATACCTGCATCAAAGCAAAGGCCAGGCTCAGACAGACAGCACAGAAGGCAGACAGACAAAGCATCTAATTTCCCAAGGTGAATTCAACTACAAGCCCCAAGCCACTGTCCCCAGAGTGCCACTGTCCCCAGAGTGCCACCAGTCACACATAGCCAAATTGTGTGCTGTGCAAGGTGGGGTAGGGAGTCACTGCATCTAGAAAGATGTATGTGGAAGGCAGCAGCTCCCAGCAAATCACATTCCCAGCACAGAGGTGAGATATTACCAATAAAATGATGGGCAACACCTCACCTCGAACTGAGCTGATATCGCAGCTGCTGCTGAGTTTCTACCTCCAAAATTAACCTCTAACTTGGGCAGAAAACAGTCTGGCCCAGCACTCCTAAAACATTGCCATGTCCAGCTCTGGATAAACCCAAAAGTTGTGTGGGGCAAGCAGCATCCACATTATGCAGCTACAGCAACATCAAAAGAGCAGTCTTTGCAGGTGCTAATGTCCCCCAAATACTTCATTTCACTGTGGGCTGTTGAGTCTAGATCTGAAAATTGACGCAGTAGTTTTTTGGAAGGGAAGAGTCAGATGGTTAGAAGATTTAATTGATGCTTTCCCTACAGAAGCAGTCATTAAAATGACAAGCTCAAATGACAGGACAAGCCAAGCAAACCAACTGCAGCAGTTTGGGCTGGAGTTATAAGCAGTGAATAAAGTCAACTTCAGAGCCATTGGGAGCCAGCCAGCCAACATCATTCTGACCAAATCTCTGTTACACTGCCTGCCACATTTTGTTTACAGGACATTTGCGGCAAAGTATTCTGAATCCACACGAATAGATCACACGAGAACAATGGCAGGTTCAGCACAAGACAAGTTTTCAAGTTAATCAAGTTTTGGGCAGCCAGCCACGTGGCTTATTAATTAACCTTTTCAATAAAGCCTAGCATCTTATGAGACAGGGAAAATGAGCCTGTACAGAGCAGTTAGTTGCTCAGGGAGGAGATAATTAGGAGCAGGGTTTTGGGCATCTGATGCCACATCCACAATTCACTTGGACTTGCTCATGATCACTCAAGTATTCAAGTTGGCATCCCTTAGGAAGCAAGACAGCATCACCAGCCACTGTGCTGTGGGCCAGGTATAAACAGGAGTAAAATGGGAGCCTGCTTAAGTATTACGTATAAATCCACGCTGCTTCTGAATGAAGGGTCCTGGAAACCAAATGTTTCCAGAGATTAACAGAGGCTCTGTCCAGAAACTTGCTTCTAACACAGCTCTCAGGAGCCTTTCTGGGTAGCTCATTTTCCTTCCTTTGCAGTTCTTCTTCAGGACTAAGACAGCATCAACTGGAGGAGCCTGTAACATAGACCCTGAACGCAAGGAACAGCATTAAACTCAACTATGTAAGGCAGCCAGTGCATCCTCTGCATGAGGACACAAGGAGGGTGAAGAATTTACTCCCATTTTCAGCAGGAAGACCATCAGCAGGGGCAGAGCTGAACATCTGCCCTCAGAACAAGCTTACTCCAGCCCTTCTTAAGAAATGATCACTTAATTATCTTTGCAGCTCCTCTTGTTCTGCTTTACTCACTTTTAACAGCACACATCCTTGAGGCAGGTAACTACCTGCCTGAGTTCTGCAAGACCATAATAAACTGCTATATGCTTTTCTGGGCAAGAAAAAAAACAAATAAAAAACCAAAAGGAACAGGCTGTGGAGCAACTGAGGGTAAGCAGGATGACCTGGGTGCAAGTAGGAAGCATTCTCAGTGCAGGCAGCAAGGCTACTGAATGCAGGTCAGAGCTCTGGAGAACTGAGACTGTCCTGGGGGAGCAGAATGCCCTCTGCCTCGACCTCTGCCACTCACAACAGACTAATAGACTGCATCTTCCCTCCTTTTACTTTAATTAATGAGGAAAACACAGGTTGGTGAGAGAAACAGTTTCATCTGTCTAATACAACAACTACTGATCTTTTTATTCAAGTTCTGGGAGCTTGAAAAAGATATCCAGACATCTAACACAAATGCACAGCACAAGTGCAGCAGGCTGGCAGCTGAATGTTAGTCCTCAGGTGCAAGGCAATTATACACATGGCAGATCAAGCATCTTAAAGGCTAAGTACTCTGTACCTCCTTTGTGACCTTTAAATGTTACTACGCAGCTGGCATCTTCTGCTGACCAGATCTTTAGCTGGGCATCCATTCCCCCACTCAGAACCACGAGGCCCGATGGGAAAAACCTGCAACAATTCACATCATACACATGGCCTTCCAATAGTCTCTGGAAAAACAAAGAACTACATGCTAGTTCCATTGTTATCAACCTTATGCCAAGCAATTTTTGAGCTATGACACTGGAAAACCTGCTGTTCCCAAGAGGGCAGAGGATTAAGTTCAAATCCTCTGGGTTTGTGTTCCAGGAACAGACTCATCTGAATTTGAGGCAGTCAAAGAGGCAGCAGGTACACTTTGCACCTTCCCTCTACCATTTGACTAGCTAATTACATAGCAAAGGTTACTACATTTGTTTCTAGTTACACATTAAATGTCTTTATCCTCTGCCAAACAAGCAGCGGACAGGTCAAGCTCCACAAGAAACACCTTAACTGGCAAGGCAGGTAGCCATGATGTGGTTAATCCATCATGGGCAGGAGTCTTTTCTTCCTCACCTCTTCTCTACTGCAGAAGAAATTCAGTGCTTGTACCACGCAGGTTAGGAGCTGTCAGTTACCTTCTGCACTCTAGCTGTCATTCCTAAGTGCCCATTCTCATTTTCACCCTGGGACTCCTCTCCAGACCGCTGAGAATCATTTCGCTTGGGAGAAGTCATGTTTTCCAAGAGTTTTGACTTAAAACCACCGAGATGTCAAATTTCAATTAGCTTTTCAATAAAAAACGTGTGGATACCCTGACAAAAGTCATGGCCAAATGACTTCAATAACGTCACAGACAACACACAACGTCAAAGCTTAGACTGTCTTACTCTTATTTCTCCATTCGCAGCCTGCCAGATCTTCATGGTCCCATCTGTGCTGGTAGACACGCCAAGACCTCCACCACTGGAAATATCAAGACAGGTAATCTGCAGGAGGGTAAAACCACAAAACATTAGCTTTATATGACCCTGTATATATTTCTGCTCAAGAGCCTAACTCTGTACTGCAGGAGATCTGCCAAGTACATCATTGAGCATGATTATCTCCCCAAGACACACTGCTAGACTCATTTAAAACACCCAAAAGAGCTTCCATTGTCCTAGCTAAACATTTTCAGCCTGATAATATCCTAACACTAAAACAAGGACTTCACAGGCTTTATCACCTGGCCCTCTTGATATGTTTCATGACACATTAATTAAGCCCTTCAGAAATCAAAAACCAAGTGGATCCTGAACAGCAGGGTTTTTCTAGAGGACAAGGGCAGCACAAAAAGAAATCCTCCTCAATTTATCTGTTTACACAGATTGCTGCATTCCTCCTTCAAGAGTGAGCTGCTGATCTGGGCTGACTCACAGCCAGCGCTCAGACAAGTTGGGTAACTGGAACCTGGCATGAAGCACCCTAGATTTCTTTTAATTGCCACCAAATTTGACAAAGAAATTGTTATTCTCTGCCTGTGACTCTGCAGAGATCTGCAAAGCAGGGAGAAAAAGAAATGCTGAGTCAGAAGCGTGCAGAAACAGCAGCTGTATTTCAGGTTTAGCCCAGGTGAAGCAGAAATCTGGATTTTTCTAGCAGCTCCTGTACACAGATAAGAAATTGAGCCAAGCTGTTCCACGCTAGCTCAAGATAACCGGCCAGCATGAGAACGCCCTGACTCACAAGCCCACAAGACATTGTTTGAGATATTTATGAAGCCAATGGCACAGCCTAAATTTTCTGAAACACTGACTCAAAACTAGTTCCTTATGCAGGCAGGCTAACTCCTCTCAGTCTATCACACTAAGGTATTAACAACTGCCTGCTTTGCATAAACACTGGGAGAGCTGAATACTTTTGAAGAAAGCAGATGTTGATCTTATGTTCTTGCAAAAGGGTAGCCTTTCCCATGATGCCAGACATTATGGCTGCCTTTTAAGAAACGCAGATGCATTTTAGTTTTGGATAAATGTAGTTGGACTAGATGATCATTGCAGGCCCCTGAAACATTCTATTCTAAAATAATTTAAGATAACAGGTATTCTAGCCTTGAGTGAAACAATTACATCTCCCAAGCGACAGAGGTGTTTCCAATACAGATTGCAGCAACACTAAACAGGTTGAAAAAACAATGATACAGATTCTGTTTGAACAAAGGTTAACACTAGTGTTGCATCCTGCAAAAAAACCAATAAAACTATCACAACTATGTAGTAGAATAGGTGCCTTGTCTTGCAAGAGTTGCATGCTGGAGTCATGCTGTATCACCTCCAAAAGCTTCCTAGTAATTGCATTTGCACTCTGTGGATTAGAAGAAAATACTACAGTGGTAAAATCCACTGACAGAAATGAGAAATGCAGATCCACCATGAGAAATGCAGATTACAGTTCCGTCGCCATTCCAACCCCCTCACCAGCACGACAAAGCACAGGTTTCTGGTCTTAAAGATGACAGCTAGGGGCCTGAGATTTAAGGATGATGGCCTTGGGTAGACCAAGTGCATAACAGTCCTGCATCAATCTCCAGCTGTTTCCAGATGTTAAGGAGGATGTCCTGTGGCATCCTACTGCTGCACATGCATCAGCCAGGGCTTGTGGGGACATGATATGCCACAATTCAGCCATAAGTTCTCCTATCCAAGCAAGGGTCAGGCCAAACTACACTCCTGAAAAGCTGTGACAGCTCAAATCACAGTTAATTTTAACAGGTGCAGGATCAATACTCAACCTCCACTTGAAAAAAAAACTGAGAATGAAAACAGGAATAAGAAGATTTAAATATGAGCACAAGGTAATGGTTTAGCCATTACAACAGCCATTAAGTACATTTATTTACATCTCAGTAACATGAGAAATACATTGGTAACACGTACTCAGCACCAGTGAGGCCATACCTCAAATACTGCGTTCGGTTTTGGGCCCCTCACTACAAGAAAGTCATTGAGGTGCTGCAGCGTGTCCAGACAAGGGCAACAAAGCTGGCAGAGGGTCTAGAGCACAAGTCTTACGAGGAGCAGCTGAGGGAACTGGGGTTGTTTAGCTTGGAGAAAAGGAGGCTGAGGGGGGACCTTATCGCTCTCTACAACTACCTGAAATGAGGTTGTAGCGAGGTGGGGGTGCGTCTCTCTTCCCAAGTAACAAGCAATAGGACAAGAGAAAACAGCCTCAAGCTGCACCAGGGAAGTTTAAGTTGGGCATTAGGAAAAATTTCTTCGCCAAAAGGGTTGTCTAGCATTGGAATAGACTGCCCAGGGACATGGTTGAGTCACCATCCCTGGACGTATTTAAGACATGTAGATGTGGTGCTTAGGGACATGGGTTAGCGGTGGACTTGGCGGTGTTACGTTGATGGTTGGACTTGATCTTAAAGGTCTTTTGCAACCTAAATGATTCTATGACTCAAGCTTGAGTGGCATTTTATATAACAAACCATTCTGTGGTAATTTGCTGCCTAGTTCAAAAAAAAAAAAAGGAAAAAAAAAAAGCCTGTGAAGGTCATTCAAGGATGAATGAAAAGCCTCACTGACATTTGACATATCCTCAAATTATCAGGAGGGATACGTAAACAGGCAAGGCCAAGCACGAGTGCTCAGAACAAGAGGCAGCAGGTAAAAAGGATAACTGGAGCTTAGTCCACACCAGCTTTAAACTCATCTACATATTAATAGATATTGCTTCAGCAGCTTTCCAGAGGAGAGATCTGCAGTGCAGCTGTAACCCATCACACCCATTTGACAGCAGACTAAACACTTACGCCTGCATTTCCATTTTGCTGTGCTTTGAATGTTGATTCCATTTATCACACAAAAGGGCAGCTGGGGACTCTTAAGTGGCACAAAGCTCAGAGAAGTGATTCACCTCTGTCTCCGGAGCTGCCTTACTGCCAAGCTCTGTCTCTCAGCAAAGCCCCGCTTCCTCTTAAATCAGCTGTAGAGATGCAGAGTTGCCTTGACGTCAAAACGCACCTTGATTTATACCACTTTTGAGCTTCATTAACAGAGACTGACTTTTCAGCATTTTCATCTGGGTTTATCACAACCATTTACTTAATAAATCATGAGACAAGTGTACTAAAGCATCTCCAGGAGCTTTCAGGGGACTCCCTTTAGGGCAGCTGGCTGTACCTGCATGCTACATACTCCCTAGTTTCTTGGATCATTTCCACATAGGGTTAAGTGTCCAGCAAAAACACAGACTACTTTCCAGCAAAGCCAAGTTATGTGCTTCTCTTCAGTGAAGAAATGAAATTTCAGGTCAGAGTCAGCCTTGCTGTATCACAGTTTAGAGACATGCTGTTACTCATTGCACCCCCAGATCAATGGGGGTGCAATAAGATTTTTCAGCAAACCGAGCAGGACTGCTTTTAAATAAATGAGAAGTTCATGCAATTTATTTATTTTTTAAATACAAGCTGGGCCTTCCTGGTGTCTGAATTCTCACCAGGTCAAGGTGAGCTTATGCAATATTCAATTCCCACCGCTGCAAACAGAAATTTGTACAACAAATATCAAATACAGACAACTTCATTACATAGGAGTGAACAGCTGCTATAAACCAGAGATAGATTTGAACCAGTCAGAGATTAAGAGATCAGTGCCTGGAACCTCTTATTTCTAGCTTGGTTTTCAACACACTAATTCACACATCTTATTCTTTTACAGGAGGATCTGTGATGGGCCTGAAGTGAGCAGAAATTAGATCACTTGCAAGAAAACAGTTTAAAGAATTTTAAAGATTATGTTTGGGAGCTAAACTTAACCATCATCAAGTTTCCCAAATTCTTACAGTCTGATATATTTCATTACCTACTTCACACACAAAGTCATGCTGCAGGCCACCCCTCAGAACAAGCACACAATGGTCAGAGACATGTGAAAGTTCATGGTTGCTTCTAGTTCTCATTCACTTCACAAGGTTACTTACACTTTTCTGATGAATTCTACAAAAAGTTGTGTATGGGGCCAGGAACTTGGTGGACACATTTTCATGAGGACAAGAAATGAGAATGCTTTTCTAGAGGAGGAAAGAGAAGGCAAAAGAATTAGAAGTGCTCTTACACCTACTGAAACACAGAAGCTGCCAAGGTAGAACTATGATCTGGACCCAGCTGTGGTCTCTCATAGCCTGAAGACTAATGGAAGGTGCAGCATTGGGTTCATCTCCTTACACCTCCTCATGATGCAGGCCCTGGGTAGCAAGGCCATGACACACAGCCCCGGCCTGACCATGGAATGCTATGGACCAAACTCCAGGACACTGCAGAGGCAGGAGGCCCAGGATAGCTGGACAGGGCCATGCAAGGGCCTGGGTGAAAGATTTAGGTTGCTATTTTGACTGTTGTAAGAGTACCACCCTTTGGCACGTGGAAGGCAGTTACCGACCCCCGCTCCACCCCAGCCCTGGTACCTTGGTGACTTTCCCAACCACAAAGCCCTCGGAAGCAGCGATGTCAGGAACGCCCTCGGTGCTGAGCCCACGGCGGGTCAGGCTGCCATACAGGGTTGGCTTCCCTGTGGGGAGAACAACCATCAGCTTGACCACCCCTCAGACCCCAGACACCCCTTCAGTTCACCTTCCCCTAAACCCCAGGACACCCCCCCAACCGCCCTCACC
>JANZLQ010000027.1:25113263-25123380 GCA_026212715.1 Elanus axillaris | reverse complement strand
GGGGGTAAAGCGCTTGGGGGGTGCTGGGCACCCATGGAAGGATGTATGGGGTGTGCTGAGCACCCATGGAGTGTGGGGGCTGCATGGGGGGGGGGTTGCTGAACTCCTTCGAGGGGTACATGGAACGGTATGGGGGCACCCATGGGGGCATGGAGGGTGCTGGGCACTAAGAGCGGTGGTGGGAGGGGGGTGCGGAGGGTGCTGAGCACCCATGGAGGTATGGGGGTGCTGGATCACCCTGGAGGGTCCCCCCAAAGAGGGGCCAATGACCCAGGCAGGGCTGTCGAGAGGAAGGCAGCGCCTTGACGCCTGCCACCTCCCTGCAGACTGGCTCAGCGATGGAGAGGCCAGGACACGCCAGAAGCCGTCCGTCATTGGAGGAGGATGAGGAGGCCGAAGACCCACTGGATGCCATGATCTCACGGACAGGCTGCGCAGCACAGCATCGAGAGCTGCAGGAGTGCATGGCAGCGCGGCAGGACTGGCGGCATTGCCAGGCCCAAGTCCGGGCTTTTGGCGAGTGCATGGCTCAGCGGCAGCGTGCCGAGGAACCGCGCCGGGCAGCCGGCACACGCCAAGCCCATCCTTCACCCGCTGGGGATTGAAATCACCGGGGACCCCCACTCCCGGCACCACCGGCTAGCCCACACTCAGCACCCCAGGCACCATTTGACCCTCTTTTGGTGTTATTTTTTATTCAACCAGGTAGATGTGCCGGGTAAATCCATGCTATGTTGTTGGGAAATTAAATCCGGTGGCATTTGCTGTCCTGGCCAAAGCATTTGTCTCCATTTGCACCACTGGGGATAACTGAGAGCTTGGAGGGGATGGTTGTGGGGTGAGATGGGGATTTCTAGCCCAAAACGTCTCAAACTGGGAGCATTCATGGCACCCAGGCTGTCTCAGCTCTGCAACGTCCCTCCTGTGGATTTCCACTCCCTGTCCTTTCCTGTGCCATCCCAAAGCTTTTTCCAGCAGCAATATCCTCATGTCCCACAGGACAGGACTTTGTGGGGGGAATTTTTCTCCTGGGAAGCCCCAGGAGCATTAGGGATGGGGGAAAAAGGGGCTTTTTTGGAGTGGGATGCTCATCTGAACACCCTCTCCTAGGGAATGAGCTATGAAAATAAAATTGCTTTTTGTAGGCTGGAAAGGGAAGGGTGCCTGTGGCTTTTGCCAGGGGAACTTCCTGGAAAGGTGGGTGCTGCGGCTGCCGAAGGGCTGGGTTTTGGCACTGCCAGCCAAAAATAAATCACAGCCAGCACAGGACCACGAGTGAATATCCAGCAACACCTAAGCAGCCTCAGTTTGGAGGAGAGTGTTAATGAGTTATTTTCCCTCTTTTAAAGAGCTGGTGCTTAGAAAGGGGGAAAAAAACCCAAACCAACCCAACCCTTTTTGGGGCAGGAACAGAACCTCCCCTTAACATCCATCAAAGCAGGGCTCAAATTTGGTTATAACATACTTCCTAATAGGATGGCATGATCAGGTGTCATCTTAGCTCCAGCCTAAGTAAAAACAGCCGCATGCATCTGATCTCAGAATTGAAAGAACAAGGACTGGAGCAAAAACCCAGGTGCCACAACCTGTTTGACCCAGTGCCCCTTAAGTGCACCCAAAAGCCGCAGCTCCCATGGCCTCTGGGGTTTGCAGGATGGCAATGAGCAGCTAATTTGGTCCCGTATCGCTCGAGAAAAGCAGCAGTCCTGCGAAAAGAATCTGGCATCATCCTGGGAAATTCTCCTAAGAGCTTTGCGCTTCTGCGAGTTGTCCTTCCAAGGCACAAGTAATTTCTCCCTTTCCAAAGGGCTGTTGTAAAAAGTAGATTGACTTCAGGGATCTGGGGGAAAGTTTTTCCTTTATGGCTTGAAAGGCAAATCAGAAATTAAGGAGAAATTTTGCACACACTGCCCGACACAGCTCCAACCTTCCTGCCTCTGCCCTGTGAGGCTCTTTTCTGCTAAGCCGCAGTTGTTCAGCTGCTTGGGGACGATTGTCCCCAACCCTCCCAGGGCTCTGAGGCTCCATTCATGTTGCCAAAGCTCTGATTTAAGCAGCTCTTATGAGAAGAACGCATTGCTTCAGCCTTCAGCTGAAGAAAGCAGGACGGTCACTTCCACATCAATAGCATCTGGGAGAGTAGCAGTGCAGCATTATTTACTTGCAGAGTTTTCTGCAGACTGAAACTTGTAGAAATCCTCACATACCAAAACCAAAACACACAAGGAAAAAACAAACAAACAAAAAAAAAAGAGGAAGAGCTGAGAAAAGTAACCCACATTTCATTGTGACCCCCCGCTTCTCTCAGAGTACTAATCAGTCAGATATAAACACATGTATTTGTCTTTATTAAGACAAGCTGTTTGACAACAGTGGAAATTTCTTCCAATTCACCAAATTATTGGTACAATGCTCATGAAGGTGCCCTCTGGAGGCTCAAGTGGCCATGGGGGAGAAGGCTTGCTTTCCCAGGGGCAGCTCTGAAATGGATGGAGCGTTCTTCCTCACTTCAGTTCATCTGCGCTAGCAGCTGTTCAAGTTCTGGTCGAGACTTTAATCGGCTCTTGAAGTCAGCTTCTGTGTGCTGTGGAGGGAGGGAAAAAAAACCCTCAAGCAAATCAGAATCACCTCTTGAGTACTTTTTGAAATCAAGAGGAATTCAAATCCTCTCTCAAAGAGAATCACTTAGGAGCAGTAAAACAAAAGATTTAAATGTCCACTGAACCCAGGGAGTGGGAAGCGCAAGTGGCAAGTCACTGCAGGCTACGATCTTGTGGGCAGCTCAACCTGGAAGCACAGCAGCCATGGACACACTTGGTCACTGCATGGACTACTCTGAAATTCAGCCCTGTAGTCTCCTCCTCACCTGAGTAACTGCTTTTGGAAGAGTGAGCAATGGCACTATGCTCAAGAAGTCAACTGGACATCTCCAACTCTCCTACTGCCTATCACTGTAGCATCTACTTTCCTGAGGAGACCTGCCACTTTCTCCAAACTTTGCAGGAGCATCCCAAAGCTTTCACCTCTCTTCTGCACTGCCAGTCATACGAAGCCAGCTCGGGTCTCTCCCCTGGGCTTCCTGCATCAGACCGCAATGACTTTGCAAATGGCACAATGTCACAGTTCTCCCTCCAGACCCAAAGGCATCAGCCAAAATTAAAAAAAAAAAAAAAAAAAAAAAAAAAAAGAGACATGGCAGCCCTAAGGCAGAGACAGGACTGTGACCAAAGCAGAGAAGATTACTGGACTCAGGAGACCTCCTGTATTCCTTCTGGTTTTGCAGAGCTGAAGATAACTAAAGATTCTTCAAAGGGCACTTAAGAAGCCAGCTGTGTTTTCATGTTTGAATTTAGCATGCTGCCTTCCCTTTCCAGCCACAAAAGTCTTTTAGTCCCTGAATAAAAAGGGCCTCCTGGGACTGTTCTATCCAGATGTAAAGTGACAGAAGTTTAAATATCTCCTTATGCCTGGTCCACCAGTGATTGGAGTTCTGTCCTGAAGTCCTCAGTGCTGAGAAAACTGTTGGCCTTTCTGCAGGAAACAAGCTGAACCCCTCCCAGAGTAAATTCCATCAAAACAGGGCACAGCATTTGGGTTTCCAGTCTCAGCTTTGCTACCAACTGCTCCATGAAGTTCCTGGTGAATCCCAGATAACAGGCAGTGAAGCACTGCTGAAGGAAAGTGTTCCCTTCTGAGTCGCAGGGAACCTGCAGCAGCAAAGGAAAGCAACTTGCAACCTGCCATTTCCTACAGATCTATGGGATTGGCTGGAAAGGTACCTTCTGTGGCACTAATTATAAGAGGCTAAATGGAAAATGGAATTAGAGAGAATGGGTTTTGATAGACCAAGTGAGGGCCTGGTTCTGGGAGATCCAGGGTATCCGTAAATCTAGATTAGACATTAGCCTCAGGACCAGGTCTGCATTTTCAAAGCAAATTCATGCCATGCATCATATTGCTTCCTAAATGCAAAGGCATTGGTAAAATTAAACTTACCTCTTTCACTAACAGATGGACCCCTTCAGGCTGATTACTCTGAATAATTTCCAAGAGTATCGGAGCAAACGTTGAACTCAAACCACTGATCTGAAAGAAGAAATAAAAGTGCTGCAGGAGCAGAACACCACATACAAAGCAGACTCGTTATATTAATGGCACAGGAAGAGAGTCCATTTCAGTATGAGCCTCTGGCAGTCAACCACTTCATTAGAGAAGCACTCCCTGCTTTGTGCACACACCTCTCACATACAACACAGCCCAAAGCTCTCGTTTTGGCTCTTCTCTATGAACACTGTGCTTCCCATCCCTGCCTGTATGCTCTCCTGCATGTAAAGAGACTTAACCATGCACGAAGACCGTAATTTAGGTGAGACCCTAATACAAAGGCTGCCATGGCAAACCTGCAAGGCTCAGCATTAAGCCACCCATCAGCTATCTCCAGTGCAGAAAGTCTACTTCTAGGTTTAAAATGTAATTCAGCAGAAGTTTAGCATATAGCAAGGGAACACACTGTTAAATAGGAAAAAGTCACTTAGGAGAAATACTTGTTTACTTCAATCAGCTGTACACTTTTGATGCTGGCCCTGATATTAATAGTATTTTTCTATTTCATTGAGTTTGTCCAGTCATTCATCCTTAAACGTGACTTTTCTACCCATTGTATCAAGTATTCTGCATAAAATAGGTAATAAATCTTCTGGCTGAAATACAGAATCCAGGAACCCCTCCTCTGCTTCTACTTTGTGAGCAACCTTTAGCAAAAAATCTAATTAGACTTCTTTGTGCTTCAATTTACGCCTTTCAGTTGTTCAAGGGACTTTACTTGAATTGTTAAGGGGTTTTGAGAGCCTGAGATAGGAGGTGCTGCACAAGAGCCGCAGCACTATCAGCAAATGCCAGCTCATACCTGGACAACCCTCTGATGCGTAGTGAGGACCGCATCCAGCTGCATTTTGGAACCTCGCTCTTCCAAGAACAGCACTTCATTGGTTTTGGTGGGCATCGCGTAGCTGCAGGAACCACAGGTCAGTGCTTAGGACAAGGAGGATAGATTTGCACTAATTTACAGGAATGAATCAACCTCCAGCAGCAGAGAATGTGGAAGGAGATTAACTTTTCATGAGAAATTAATTATGCAAACAATGTATCTTGCAAATCAAGCACTGGCAGAAGCCGGGTGTTTTACTGGAAAGAGATAAGGGAGAGGCTTGCAGCAGTATTGCCAGCAAAAACCTGTTTCAGCTACAAACACCAGCTTGAGAAGAGAACTTTTAACTTCTTTACAGCTGCAGGAGGGCTTTAAAGCAACAGTTTTGGCTTATTTTGTAATCTGTTCATTGGGAACAGAGTTAAAAACCACTGCTGCAACGCACCACTCAAAAGACGTTACTTTCACCTCTCAATTTAACAGAAGTACAATCAGATCCTGGATCAGTTTCTCCTCTCCAGTTAGCATTACTCCAGAGACCTCAGCCTCCCCATCTCCATTTGCACAGCATCAATAACAACAGGCTAGATCCTACTGTCCACATTTTACCCTACAATTTGTGCTCATAAAGGGCAAATAATTTCTTTCCGTACATACTGAACTCTGCACACCAAGTCCAACCTCAGAGGGCACAAGTACGATACAAGGCAATAAACTCTTTACACTGAAACTGCTATCAACAGTCTCAGGCTGTGGGATTTCTCTGCAAACGCTTTCCAGTGCGTCACTGCTGAGACTACAAGCAACTGATCTATGGACATAGGATTTCAGATCCATGGCTGACAGTTCATCAAAGTGGATGAACATAAAGAAAATGATAGGTTTAACTGGCATGAGCAGGAACCAGTGTTTATACTCAGAGGTGCAGTTAAAGATACACATTTCAGAGAATCACCGCAAAGTGTTTTTACTTCCTTACAGCAACGCAGTGCTTCTCCCAGTGACTAAAGCTCCTTGTGTGCACTGCAGGCACCAAGGAGCTGTATCACGTTCCTCAGACTCATTAAAACCAGCAATGCTGCTATCAGGGGTACACGTGCTTTGGAGATCTAGTGTGCAACTGAAGCATCCCCTACTACTAATAAACTAAAGCAGCTGCTAGCTCTCCCACAATCTCCAGGGGTTTCCCAAGCTCCTTCTAGTTTTTATAATCAGTATCATTTGCTTACTGCACAATATATGTGCAGAGCCTGGATGAAACACTATAAAGAAAAAACAGCAGCAAAAGTCAGCAATACTTAAGCCTATGTTCCCAGGGTCAGCACACACAGGCTTAAATCTTTTTCTCAATGGAATGAAAAGTAACTGCTATTTTTTACTTGAGATCTGTTCAGTCAGTGCCTGGACAACTCCATTTCAAATTTCCTCATACAAATAAAGCATCCAAAACCATACAGACACACAAAAAGAGAACCCCAGGCAGATGACAGAAGATTTGGATTTACATGTGGGAATCTATCAGAGAGATTAAACTGCACCCTTGTCTGCAAGGTATCCTCATCATCTACGAGCCTCACATGGCCTAATGCAACATAACTGCAAGGGATGACAAACACAGAGGTGTGTTCCTCCTACCTTTCATTCACTCTGATGGAGAGTCGGTTGCAGAGTTTATGCACATACTGAGCAAAATGCTCCACAAGACACATATCATAGGAAGTCATCTGGATGTTGACATCTCCATACTCATATTCAGTTCCAACATTTATCTCTTTCATCTGTACTTTATCCTTTCTCTTCTTTGGAGCCTGTATTTTAAAAAAATAGAAAAAAAACAGAAAGCCTATCTGTTTTGAACAAAACTGGAAATAAAAAACCATTAACTCTTGCCCCCACACAGGAGACCATGCTAAGGTACTCTCTCCTGACAAAGGTTTGCTGAACTACGTTGAACATATCACAGCCCATCTGTGCTCACTTTCCCCGACTACGAAACTGGGATGACATTATCTTAACAGATGTTCTCAAGCTGAGCAGTTCAGTTCTTGGATGGCAGCACCACAGAAATCACATAGAAAATACGTGCATACCATGATTAATTTCTTCCACAAGAAACCAAGGAGTAGAAAACAAACTGCTTTTTATTTCAGTTCCTGCCTTCAAGGCAGCTTGTCTAGATGAGTTATTGTTTCCTCCTTCTACAAAAATTGTCATCTTTCCAAATTTCAGGGAATGTAAAAAGTTTAAATGCAAGTAAGACCTGCTCACAATATTCTGCAATAATTTGAAGTTGGGGTGTTAAATTCAGCATCAGGAAGAGATTCCTCCCTCCCCAAACTATCCATTAACTTAAACAAGAATGTACCAGACAAAAGAAAGTATTTATGCAGTGTTGTGAGTGGGTGCTTCATGTGACATAGCACTTTCTACCAAGAAAAGTAGCAGTAAACCACTACGTTATTCCTTTTTAATATGATTCATCAGCCATGGAATTAATAATACCAACATTTAAATCAGACTGTAAAAAGACAGGTCAGCTGAAAGCAAGCACAGTAGGGGAGTTCTTATGCCTACCTCCTTCGGGAGCAGGTATTTAAACCTCCCAATACCATGCGTAGGACGGGATTTGTAGTGTCTGTGGCAACTCACGAGTACATCACCTTAAAATCAAAGCAGAGCAAACATTTTTCCAGCTGAATGGCAGATAGCCCTTCTTTTAACAAACATACACGGGTGCTTTGAAAGCCCAAAATCCACACTGGGGGCAAGAATTTCTCCTCGGTTCTTTGACACAAGGCAAAGGCAGGCTAAGGCTTTGGCTGATCTCTGCTCAATGCAGGCAGCCTGTGCATCATAGCAAGCCTGTTACAATTCACAGTTGGTTACAGTATAAATAAGGAAGGAAGAGATTAAAAATGACTCATTTCCCAGGTGAATTCTCAGACAAACAAAACAAAACAAAAAAACAGACATACTTGTCAGCACCAGTGGATGGTGAGGATACTGATGAAATATTACATGTCTCCTCTTACGTGACAGCAGTGATGCTACTATGATGGATCTGAGCCCCACTTAATTTTAAATCCAGTCCTGTTCAAACATTCATATGCTAGGAAGCCAAATCAAAATGGCATCAGCTTTTATTTATACTTCCTTCTCCAGAGTAAAATGAAACCCTCAATAACCCTCATTTTAATAAATGAAGCTCAGAACAGCAAAGAGAAACCGAACACCAAGGATCTAAGCCATCCAGTTATACTTTGCCTCCACATCAAAATCAAATTCTATTTTAAATTGTGACAGCAGATTCCACCAGCTCAATAAAAGTTAAAGTGGGACCTCACAGGGGTGTAAGTCAGTTCCCAGGAAGTGATGCAGTAAAAAGCATCTGGCTGGTGTCACTCCACAGTGTAACACCATGACTAGTACTACCTGCTTAGCCAAGAACAGGGAAACAGAAGGTTAGAAAAAAAGGCATGAAAGTGGAAGAGCACCTGCTCAGGTTATTTAACCAATCTAAAACTGGCTAAAAAAAAAAAATCAAAATGAGATACACTCAAATGTATAATATTTATTTTAGGTAAATTAAGTTTTGCCTTGCACTGGATTACTAAGAGGCCTTACCTGCAGCACACAGACAGCTTTCTCTGGGTGTTGCTGCTCTGTAGGAAACAAGATGATAATTAAAAGCTCTGATTTCACACACCTGTGGAAACACAGCACATCTGGCTGATCTCCTTGAACAAAGGCTCACAGCTCAAGTCCCTTAGATGCAGATAGGTCCCATTAGGAAAGAGACTTTCTCTCCTTCACATCTTACAGCCCTTTCAGCTCCCAGACATCAGCTGAAAGTCTTCCCTCCACAATTTTCCTTGGCAAAACGTACTTTTTTTGCCATGCATGTTTTCTGACAGTCAGAAGTGACTGAGCATTTTTAATGCCTTATACTGTGTATTACTTACTGGGTTTGATTTCAGACCACTCACCTGCTAAGCACAAACACCTGCTTTAGCAATGCTCCCTTCTTCAAGCACAGCACCTGCAACAAGCCAGTGGTCAAAATGCAAACAGTATAACAGATACTCAGTGAGTTTTCACACACTTCCCAGAATATACTCATTGAAACAACACCTAAGACCCTCTGGATGTACCATTGCCTCCAGCTACTATCACTTTTCAGAATACCACTGCAACACAGAGGAAAGGGATGAAGGGGGAGGAAGATGATGACTGCGGTAACTTTATCATGCACCCCCTCACTTTGCTTCAGGATCTAACAAGTGGGGGTGGGAGACCCTCCTCCCCTCAGTTACAGACCATATTCATCCCTCACACCGTCCCACCACCTCCAGGTTACAACAGGCTCGCGAACAACCCTGGTGCTCGTTCCAGCTCTGCAGGAATGGAAGGAAACACAGCTCATCCATCGCCAAAGCAGTGCGAAGCAAAGAGCTTTGCTGTCACCACAACCCTGGCAGGCAGGAGCTGCATCGTGCCAACCAGGGTAGGAGGATAATTACCAATATCCCCAGAGGGACAGGGAGGACCAGGGATTTGCCGGTCCCCGAGGGCAGGGACATGGCAGGGGAGCTGTAACGGACCTTGTGTCGCTGGGGTGATGATCCCTGGGTGCTGCAGGAGGGGTGGGGGGTCTCTGCCCGGGATAGGCGACCCAGGGCACTAACTCAGAGTCAGGCCTATGTCCCCCCAAGAGACACAACCCCCCAAATCTAGTCCCAGGACCGGGTCGGGCCTGTAACCCCCCCCCAGTCTCCCCCTCAGAAACGCCGGGCCAGGCCTGACCTGACTCTCCCGTCCCCGGTCCCAGACCCAGGCCCGTCCCTCCCCAGGGGCCGGGCCTGTCCCTCCTCTCCCCGCCCCGTCCTTCGCCGGTCCCGGGGCCGGTCCCGGTGTCCCCCGCAGCCGATTGCGGCCCAACCGGTACCTTCGGCAGCGCCACGTTCATCGCTGCACCTCACACAGACGCGTCCGTCCCTCAAACCGTCCCCCCCCGGCCCCGGCGCGCCTCGGTGCTCCCCTGCCCGAGTCCCCGCGGCCCACGGCTCTCCGCCCCGCGTTCCGCCCACCGGGGCCTCCCGAGTTGCCCCAATTTTTGGACACCCCCGTCCCGCCCCCGCAGTGGTCGCAGGGCCGCGGTCTCCTGCAGGAAGAGGTGGGCAATGCTTGGGG
>JANZLQ010000027.1:25084617-25107890 GCA_026212715.1 Elanus axillaris | reverse complement strand
CCTGCCCCCCCGGCATCCTGCCCCCCCCGGCCCCACGCACTGGAAATTTCCGACTTTCCACAGCGTGGCTGGGGGGGAAACTGAGGCACAGAGGGGTGGTGCAGGGAGCCGGGCGGCCAGGGCACCCCCTTGCCCCCCGTGACCCCAGTGACCCCAGGCGAAGCAGAGTAGGGACCCAGGTGTCCGGGCAGGCACCATCACCACAGCCCCAAATTCTCCGAGGTAGTCCTGACACCCCCAGGCACCACGGGACCCCACGGCACCCCAATGGGCTCTAGTTTTGGAGTGCAGCAATGGCACCCCATGACACCCTGATGTACCTGGCCTTGGGGCGCAGCCATGGGACCCAACCGCACCCCAATGTGCTTAGTTTTGGGATTCAGCAATGGACCCCACAGCACCCCAATGCACCCACCTTTGGGGTGCAGTGATGGGACCCCACAGCACCCCGATGCGCCCACCTCTGGGGTGCAACCCCGGGACATCATGGCACCCCGATGTTCTCTAGTTTTGGGGTGCAGCCAGGGGACACCACAGCAAGCCGAGATTCCCACCTTTGGGTTGCAGCCGTGGGACCCCACAGCACCCCAACGTGCTCAGTTTTGGAGTGCAGCAATGGGATCCCAGAGCACCCCAACACTCCCACCTTTGGGCTGCAGCCAGGGAGCCCCACAGCACCCTGATGGGCCCAGCCCTGGGGTGCAGTGATGGGACCCCACAGCACCCCGATGTGCCCACCTTTGGGCTGCAGCAATGAGACCCCACAACACCCTGATAAGCCTGGCCTGGGGTGCAGCCACAGGGCCCAACGGCACCCCAATCTGCTCAGTTTTGGGGTGCAGCAATGGGGCCACACAGCAGCCTGATGCACCCACCTTCGGGGTGCAGTGATGGGACCCCACAGCACCCCAGTGCGCCCACTTTTGGGGTGCAGCCACAGGACCCCACAGCACCCTGATGCGCTCTAGTTTTGGGGTGCAGCCAGGGGACCCCACAGCACCCCAATGTGCTCCGTTTGGGGGGGCAGCAGTGGGACCCCATAACACCCTGATGTACCTGGCTCTGGGGTGCAGCCACGGGACCCCCCCTCCCCCAGGTGCCCGGGCGGCTCAGGCGCTGCCGGCTCGCGGAGCAAGCCGAGGCCGCAGCTCCGGGGACCCCGGGGGTCCCCCCGCCCGCTCAGCCCCACGTCCAGGGTCGCCGGTCCCGTGTCGCCCTGCCGTCAGCCCCGGGGAGTGGGGGGCGCCCTGCCCCGCCCACAAACCCCGCCTGGCCCCGCCCAGACCGCTCCCAAAGTTCCGCCCAGCTCTCGTGACTCCGCCCACACAACCGCGAGACCTCGCCCACTTCTTCTGCTGCTTCGGCCCCGCCCACACGATCGGGCCCCGCCCACCACTCCGTGACTGGCCCCGCCCCCGCCTTCCACTTGCCGGGTGGGGGGTCCCGTGGCCGAGCCCACCCTCGGCCCCCACCGTGTCACGGGGACGCCACTGGGGGGGGGTGTCCACCACCCATGGGCAGCGCAGCAGGGGGACCCCGAGGTGGCAGCAGCAGGGGAACACGTGTGTGGGCGGTCCCAAAGGGGTCCCTACCTCCCCCTTTCCCACAGGGGACCCTCCTGGCTGTGGGGTCCCACCTGTGACCCCTGGGGACATGACCGAACCCCACAGAAACACGAGGGACACCAGAGGTGATCTACAGCAGCGCTGATGCTTGTGGCCCCCCCGGCCACACACACACACACACACCCCCCCCAGCCACACCCACACCCACCCACCCACACATACACACACACGGTGACTGGGGACGGCTACAGGCCACCGTCCTCCTGCTGTGTCTGGTGCTCGTTGGGGTCCAGCCGGATGAAGAGACCTGGAGGAGAAGGGGGCGGGTGACAGGTTGAATGGGACACCCCCTGTGTCCTCCCCCCCCACCCCCTCTCTCGCCCACTCCCGGGGGGGTCCCTTGGGGTGTCTCCGGCCTCACCGGTGGCCCGGGCATGCAGCGTGTCCCCCTCGGCGCTCCGGACGTGGCAGGAGAGGAAAACCTTGCGCCCCTCCAGCCGCTCGGCACGGCCATGCAGCAGCACTGTGGCGCCCAGTGGGACGGGGCTGGCAGGGGGACACGACACACACCATGGCTCAGTTTCCCTGCCATGTGTGTGTGTGTGCCCCCCCCTCCTTGGGGACATCCCTCCCGTCCCCAGTGACACTCACACCAGGTAGTCGATGCTGAGGTTGGCTGTCATCACCTTCCCAGCCACTGCCAGGGCACAGGTCCCCAGTGTGCCGTCAATGATGGCGGCGATGGCACCGCCATGGGTCAGGCTGGCGGCAGTGGGGGGCAGATGAGAGACGCATGGTGAGCGCTGAGGTGGGGGGGGGAACGCAGCGGTGGTGGTGACGGTGACGCTTACCCAGGGTGTCCCTCCAGGTAGGGGCCGGGCTGGAAGAGGCAGAGCAGGCGACGCTCGGTGGCATTGAGGAACATGGCGTACTCAAAGCCAATGCCGGCGCCCTCAATGGCGCGGAGGAAGAGCCGTGTGTCCCCTGGTGTCACTGGCGCCTCTGTGGGGATGGGAGCCAGGTCAGGCCAGGGGACGGGGACATGGGGACACACACTCACACTTTTCCCGGCGCACACCCACCCGGGAAGTGTTGGCGGGCGCTGCGGTAGGAGGGGAGCCGTGCCCAGGCCCCGGTGGCAGCCATGGCGAGGAGGCGCTGGTACTGCTGCCGCATGGTGTCGGTCCAGCCTCCGTTGGGTACTGCATAGTCCCGGGGGGGCTCTGGCCCCACGGCAGGGGGATGCAGGCAGGGACGGGCGGGTGGACGGGGATGGACGCCGGCGGCTAGCGCCCGCCTCGCCCTGCTGCTACGCCACATGATTCCAGGCTGTGACGTCACGCCCAGTCGGTGGGGTCACCAGGGGTGATGTCACACCCGATCGGTGGGGTCACGGGGGGTGATGTCACGTCGGGTCACTGCTGCTGCTGCACGATGTCACACGTCGTCAGTGGCCTCGACAGGGAGACTCGGTGATGCCACACTGGAAGCCGGTGGTGATGTCACTCCCACCCGAGGGCAGGGGCAGTGACGTCACTCCCGGTGCCCCCCCCCGCCCCGGTGGGGGCTGGGGTCGCGCCTGAGGGGATCCCCGCCCCTTCATCCTCCGGGGAGGGGCGGCTGTGCCGTAACCCCACGATATGAGGAGAAATGGGGGTCTCCCGCACCCCCCGCGATGCTTTCCGTGGGGTGGGGGGGCTGCGGGCTCTGAGGGAGGGTTGTGGGGGGCTGTCTGGGGGCGTTTGGCTCCCCTTTGTAGAGACTGTTCTGCCTGGTGGTCGTAGCTCCTTCAGTGGACAGGGAGAGACCAAGCCTGGTTTAGCTATGGTTTAAAAAAACCCCACCGAAACCCAACAGCCACATCTCCAGAAACAGTTGCTGATTCATTTGATCCCAGCTCCTCTGTTTTTTGGGGGGGGGCATGAGTCTCAATCCCTGGTGTTTTTTATGTAAATATAGCGTTTTTTGAAAATGGAGTTATGTCTTGGCAAAGCGGGTCTAACGCTCTAAATATTTAATTCAGTCAATGAGATTTTCTTCCCTGTCTTTGGCATAAAAAAACCCCAAACCCAAATGATGTCTCTCTCCTCGTTGCTCAGTAGAAGGCCTCTATCTCCAATACTGCATGTAAAATCTTCCACTTAAGAGAGTTTTCTGAAAAAATGCTCGTTTGTCAGATGCTTTGTGTAATCCTGGTCAGATATTGAACGGTCTTTGACATAATGAGTAGGTGCAAAACATTTTCTGTCTCAGGGTGGGGTATTTGCTCCCTCAGCTACCTTTGGTCTCTTATGTGGTAGGAGATGATGAAATACTAGTCTGTCTTTTTTTTTTTTTCTTTCCCAAATGACTTGTATCTTAGTGTTTCCTCACTCATATGTAGATGAGCTTGGTGATAAGGCTACTATTAAAATTATTTACCTATACATTGGTGGTATCCTTTAGTCTGTTCCTTTAATTTCTTTTCTGTTGTATTTTTTGGTGTTGGAACAGGTTCTTTTCATATTAGGGATTCAGAGAGCACAAGTTCAGCTTGGCTATTTTTTTAGGGGGGTAAGTCACCTGATCTAGTTGGTGAGGTGCTATTTGGCCAGCCATTTTATGAGGATTTTGGAAGAGGGTCATGTGTAGAAGATGCTACCCCCCAAGGTATTTGATAACAGGAATATTAAGTATTTGCTATGAGTTTGCAAAATGCTTAGCTTGTTTTACTGTATTTCTGAGCTTCAGTTTCCTGAAGCTTTTTGAATACCTCCATGGAAGATTGCAGCACCTGGTGCAGATCTTAAATCTCAGCAGCTCTTAGTTTACACGTGGATTTCTTGCCTATTCTAGCAGACATAACATCAGATATCTGCTTCCTCTAGTCTTTGTCATTTTTTTCCCCTCTCAGCTAATCATCTGTGTTCATACTGGAAGGTTTTAAATCCTGTTCGTAGCATCAGATCTGGGGAGGAGAGAAGGGATTTTGTGGGTATAGCGTAGCAAAATACTTCTAACTAAATATACGTAGCACTGCAACTGCTGTCTTGACTGTGGCTTATGGATGGGTTCAGGCTGATTTGAATCTAGCTTGTTAGGGCCCAGCTAGCAGCTGCGGTGTGTGTTTCAGACCTGCCTTTGTCTTGGATCCTGAGCGATGACTCCGTGACTGATGTGCACTGAACTCGGTGCTAAATGTGGCGATGCCAATGGCAGCGTAGCCCTTGGTGTGTCCACACAGCCCATGGGTGCTGCAGCATGGGCATGCTCCAACACAACACTTGGATGATTCTCATCTCTGATGGAGAAATGGCTTTTTCTGAGTTCAGGTTGTATCTCTATAGATATTGCTGTCATGATGTCATTCTGTCTAATTTTTTTTTACTGACCAAAGGGTGTATAGATCCCATTACAAATGGCTCCTGGAAGAATAAATGCCCTAATAATGTTCTTCTGTATGATGGAGATAATTACAGAAGCATCTCTGATGCTGCAAAGGGAGTTTGAGTGGGCTATGCTTAGATGTATCTCCCTTTGTCATTTGTCTTGAAGGTTAAGAGAAATGTAGAAATAAAGTTTTTATAATAGCAGCTTTCATAAATGAGAAGATCTCTTTGTACAACTGTTGCGCAGGATTGCTGCATTCGCTTCCTGTTTAGCTAAAAGGTTGTCTGCCCTGTTGGAAGGCCATAATTAAAGATACCCTACTGCTGCTGGTAGGGAGGATGAATGTTTCTGTTCCATTTACATTCGGGGACTTCACAATGACAAATGAAATGTTATGAAGGGCTACGATGTCGATTAGCTGCCTCAGCAACCAAAGCTGGCTAATATCACACCTTTTGTGTTGAATGTATACAGGCTTTTCAATAAATGTGTATTTTACAGCTAAGAAATTCTTAACTGGAGTTCATTACTGTGCAGGCTTTACAGCCCTTCCATGCAATTGTGTGAGCAAAGACAATATCATTCCATGTGAGATCTGGAAGCATGTCTAGATGTTTTATTCTTGTTTGAAAGTGGGATTGCACAGTGGATGCAGTGTCTTGTTTTTGCTGGTATCCTCAGCCATATTGTGGGAGTTCAATGTCGTATACCTAGGCGTTAGTGTGGACTGCAGTGATTCTTCCTAGTTAAGCATCACTAGCTGCAGATTCTCTTTGCCATGCTAAGATGCTGATTTTTTTTTTTTAAGAAGTTCCTTCTTTCCTTCCTCCCTAATCCGCAAAATCTTCTTGTCTCCCATGTCTGTTACTCACATTGTCTGCCTTTTTTGCCTTTATTGCACCAACTCTTCGAGCGCTTGGTGTCATGGCGAGCAAGCTGACACATTGCTGCAGCTCTCTGTCTGTGGGTCCTGCCCGTGCTGATCGGTTGGTCACTGGTGGTGTGTGTTGGCTAAATGACATCAGGTCACTCACGGCTCCTTTCAGGATTTACTGCAAGTCATTGCCTCTCAATAGCAATATGGTTCTTGTGTCCCCCAAGCCCCTCCCCAGCTGAGCCTGGGTACTTGCCGCATGTACTGTGGATTCATCACGAGCCTGCAACATAATCTGTGTCCGGCTAAAAGAAGCTTCTCCTTCTTTCTCTCATTTTTTTTTTTAACTTGTAGTACAAGGATATAGCATTGGGTGGCTAGCAAGAAGGCAACTTCACCAGCGCTTGCCTTAATTGAATTACTTTTCTCAATGATTGAAGATTATACAGTTTAGCAGTTTTAAATATGCTAATCTTTACTGAAAAGGCAGAGAGAGCTCTGTGGTGAGGGATTAGATAGAGCTATTGTGTATGTGGGAGAAAAAAGTATGCTTCTTACTGCCTTTGATCTTCTTTTATCAGGTGATTTGCATCAGTTCTAATGCCTCAAGTTTAAGAAATTCTAATTTCTGGGTCACATCAGTTGGTGTACACATCACCTGTGTTAGGGTAGCTTGCAGTAAATATGGTATATATTAAAATATTAATAACATCTTTAGTTCTGCCTTGCATAGGAGCACTTCTGCTTCCTAATAAATCAATTTTTTGATTGAGTGAGCAGAAGTGAATGCTGGGGTACCACAATAGAAATATTCTTTCATCACGTGGGTTTATGCTGCAGCTTTTATTGGTGAACAAGTCTGAAGGGCATTATTAATATGTACAAAAAGCAAAGTAAGTCACTGTTGTCTATTTCTACTGGCATTTCTGCATTGCGTAAGATCTTAAAAAATGTTAATTTGTTCTAATTTTCTCTGTCAGGAACCAAGATTTTTAATATTGAAAAAACTGATAAGTACCAGATAATAACTTGAGGAATGTAACTGTTTGGAAACCACTAATGAATGATACTGTTGCATAACGATGTTGGTACAGACACTGCTGAACAGTATGATGTGTCTTATTAGATAACTTGGAAACTGCAGGTGGTTTGTGTGTAACATGAAGCTCATGTAACACTGGTCACAGTTCAGCCTGTTTGCAGACTGGCATCCCTGTGCAACTTAAAACTCCCTTTTTAAGGAATTCTCAGTTTATGAGCTCCAGAGAGCTGTTAACTTGTCCTGCCAGTGGTTTAAAGTCTTATCGCCTTCCCTCCTGTTAATTTCCTAGTGTCTTGGTTTTTCTGTGGCAGAGTCTTATGTGGACTATATGCGTTTTCCATGAGTTGCCGAGCTTAATTTTCTTGGGTACATCTGGAGGCTGAATATTGCCCCAGTTCTTTCTCTTCTCCATTTCTGAAATAGCCCTTTCTATAGCAATGTCTGGAAGAAGCACGTCAGACTTGGAGAAAAAGACTTAAATGTTTTGTGGTGCCTGTTCTCATGGTGCCTTTTGATCCCTGTCTATTTGTGGAAGCCTCTGAAGGAGATAGGCCTTTTCTTCAAAGGAAGAATAGCTGTACCTTTCTGCGCTTTGGTGTGTTTTTCTTTCTGTATCTGAAAAATAATTTGTGAGCTTGGAAGGAAAGGATGTTCTTATCCCTTGATTTAAAATAATGGATTTTGTATCTGCAGCTGTTGGGGTGTTTGGTGGTACTTGACGCTTTCTCGGCACATGATCCAGGTTTTGCAAAGCTGATGTCTGAGGCTTTTGCTGAAGCTGTAAATGGGACAGAGAAACAAAGAACCTCATCCGAGGCCACCTTAGCAGAATATCTAGCATTTGGAAATTATCAGAGCTGACAGTTGTCAGCCATTCTTCTCAGCTTCACTGATCATAAAAAAATGTCTTCTGTAATCAGTTTGTGAGGAAGTAGCTACCTTCCTATTTACCTGATAATTTAGTCCAGGTGTCTGAAGACATTTGTTATGTTTATGCATGTATAAGCACCTGCTGTATACACTACTGTTTAAAAAAACCCAACAAACCAAAAAAAAGCAAAAACTGTCAATGGTTTGAAACATGGCTCAGAAGAAATTGAATTTTGCTGTCTCTATGTGAACACCATCAGATTTTTCAAGACAATCTCCAAAATTCACCTGTGGGTCCTGTAACCTGCAAGAACAGCTACCTTGTGACAGACAAATGTGTTTCTGAAAGGGTATGGGAGCTCTGATGTATCTCTTCTGGTTTGGAGCAGGGTGGGACAAGACTAAAAGCACTGTTTTGAAAATTAACTGATATAATCAAAATGATTATGAGTTTGACACATCAGTACAAATTATTTGTGGAAGTAGTCTAAATTAAAAATATGTCTCGGCAAACAAACAGCAGTCAAAATATGGACTGGCAGTGAAAGTAGAATTTTTCAGGTCTGTTTTCTTGATTTATTTACTGACCTTACACAAAGTTGAAAAGATAAATGGATTCTTTCTTTTCCCCTCAACCAAAACAAACTCTTCTGGGTCTAATATATTGAAGGGCCCAGGGACAGTGAATAATTGAATCAATTACTTTACATCAGATATTTTCTTTTTATGTTCAAAGCATGATGGGCTAAATATGTTTTGGAATATTTGAGTAATATTAACTGAAAAAAATTGACTTTTTTCTGTGTTTCATAGTATTTAACGCTTACCCAAATGCAGCCTAGTGCATCACAAAACAAAAATATGCTAGTCTGGGAAGCAAATACTATATGAAACTAAATCTAAAATTCTTTTCATCCATGTGAACTATGTAATGGTTTGGTAACTTTGGGGCATGGGCTATGTACATATATTACACTTAGAAAATATCAAACTTGGTGAAAAGGCCATACTGAGTGGCTAAGATCTTTTTGAGATGGAAATTGCCTCTCATTGGTTGTCAACCAGTAAAAATACCAACTTAAGAAAATAACCAACTCTTAAATGCAAAGCAGGATCAAAATTGGGGGTTTAAGTGAAAAGGCTTCCTGCTCCTGAAATTCATGTAACTCAATGTGATTATAAAACATGCTACTGAAGCCTCCCCTTGGTGGATACGTGGACCTGTTTTTCTTGTGTCACCAAGTTCTTGAGCCCCTTGCTTGCTTTTGGCTGCCTCCTTCTGAGTCTGTGAAACAGAGTTCAATCTTCAAATTGGGAAGGAAGTCCTTAATCAGCTGTACAGCACAATAGTGCCATTTGTTTAATTTGACTTTTTAGAACAAGGGTGTAACTTTCCTTTTTTTGTTCCCTGTTAGCACGTTCTTTCTGCTGGAGGGCTGTAAACCACAATGAGTCAGTGCTGCCAGAATGCCAGGGCATGGTTTCCTGGACCACTGTATGTTTTGAAAAGACTTCTTGGACTTCTGGCATACCCAGTGTGATGCTAACAGGTTTAGTTACAGTGTGCACGAGGGAGGCTGAGGAATACATTGTGTGATGTCCTGAAGTTTGACTTTTAAAGTATTTTTACAAAGCCAAACACAAAATCCTTGAGGCTCTTGATAGTGATGAGAACCAGTTAAAGAGAAGATGTGCTCCAAAGTCCCTTTCCTTCTCTTAAGGCATTTTTGTCCATGTTGTAACTTCTTCTTTTAGTCCCATCATAAGGACCAGAGTGGCAATGGCAGTCTCTGCTGTACTGGAGTCTTAACTGGTAACTCTGCAAGTGAATCCTGCTTGACCTTGGCTAATTTCATGAGTACAGGTGCCTGGCTAAGTACAGGTGCACACTAGTATCATCCATGGTAGTGGCTTCCATTTTAGTGCACAGAGCTGGGGCATACTTTAAAGTTTCAGTGGCTTGACTAGCTGCCAGTATCCCCTGGAGATGCCACACAGCTATTCTGAGATTTGCAGGCTCGTAGTGTTCTCTCATCCAGACATGTGTAGGTGTCATCAACACATAGAATTAAGGCTTTGGTTTAAATCTAAAGCATATTTGCCCAGAACTGAAAGAATTGGGAAGAAATACTGGAGCAATACTCATAACAGGTTCATCTTCAGACATGGCCAGAACTAGCTGCCCCAGTGGGTAAACCTGCTAATGAGAAAATGTTCTTAACTTTCACATGGTCTCCTCTGTCTTGAATTGTGACCACTTAAACCTCTGTACTACTAACGTTTGCAACCGTATAAATGAATGCCATTTATCCTGCTAAGTGACTTTTTTAGTGATTTGCTTCTAGGAGAGCAATCAGCAATTGCTGCATCAAAAAAGCCCCCACTCCAACATTTCTGTAATTAATGCAGAGGCCAGTTTATTCCATTCCTCTAAATGCTTCCTGCTGCGCTTCCTGTACTTGCCTCTGTCAAGGTTTGAGTTACAGCCAGTTCATTTTCTTAATGTTCTTGATATGTGCAACACAAAGGGAAGGGAAATTAAATGCAGAATAGATGTGTAGCTAAAAGGAGAGGGGCCCTCCGTGGGTGCAGGACTGATGACAAGATTCCTGTCAGTTTGATCTCCGCCAAGGTGGGTCTAAGGAGCTGCTGCTGGAGTTGGGCAGAGTGAATTCCTGCTAACAAGTTGAGAGCTTGGCTCTGCAGAGGCTCTGAAGCTCTCTGCACAGAAATGGGCAGGCAGTATTGTATTAATCTGAGCGCAGAAGTGTTTCTCTGCAGCTTGTAGGGCTAGGCACTTCATTTGTTTTCATGAAGATGTTGCCTTCTCTGGGAGTAGAAAATATTCACTAGTTACTGACTCTGTCCTCTTCTGCTGGCACAGAAATGGTCATGAGAAACCCTACTTGTCAGTCATGGGAGGATTTTTTTTTTAATGGCCTGACAGAAGGAAGGCTTAGCAGAGGAACCTGAACTAGATGAGTGATTGAATCATCCAGTGGATGTCTGAGGTGGTGGAGGAAATGAAGAGAACAAAATTTATTGTAAGTGCTGCGAGCAAAAGCATAGTGTGCGCACGGAGGTCAATAAATCTTGGTGAGAGCAGCACGAACCAAGAACCAGGGTAGGGGGCATTTGATTAGAAATGCAGGTTAAGTGGAGAACACTTGGTTTTGGAAAAGCAACCGAATTTTCAGGTAATGTTTCCTGATGGATGCAGTCAGTGTTGTGAAAGTAGATGCACAGGGCTTAACTTTCATGTATAATGGAATTAATTGGCAATGAAACACAGTGCTGCAGTGTCTTCTCTTTCAAGGGAAGTTCTGACCCCTTCTTGACTTTACTAGGCAGCAGTAGGGCAGGTCCTCATGCTAGAGGTTTGTTGCCTTATTTGTCTTGTCTGTATTACCTGATTATTATTTTTTTTCCCTTTCCCCTGGTTTCAGATTGACGCATTTGCTGCTGAAGCAGTTTTTGAGTATTGTGTCCTTGGCTCACTCAAAATGGCTGAAAAATCACTTGTGTCTGCATAAAAGCTAGGATGGCTTTACTAAAGCTGAGCTTCTGCTGCTTGCTTGGATAAAGAAAGCTGTAGGTGAATCTTTCAGCATAGCACCTGAACACAGCTGGAGGACGCTCAAATTAAAATGGCCAAGGAAAGTTTGAGTTTGGTGTATCATCTCAAGGAAATCCTAAGCTTCCCTGCCCTCCCTTCCTGACCTCACGATGCCTTACAAAGAGGTCTTCACAGGCTGGGTCTCTTCCAGCCTTGTTTCCAGACCCACCCACCAGTTCAGGTTCTTGTAATTCCTTCTCAGCTTTCCAAGCTGCTTCTTAATATCAGTTCTGTGTGTATTCAGAATGATATTCCTATTCTTTCTGCTCTTCCAACTTCCCATTTTTCTTTCCTAGTTGAGTTATCTTTGGCCTTTTTTTGGTGAGGAGTCACTGAAGTGGCTTTTATCCACCGTCGTACAATTAACTTTGTGACCACAGTTCTTTACCACTCTTATTTTTAGTTGCTCTTAAACCTCAATGTGACTTGGAGAAGGGGATAGTTTTTTTTCCTGAAACTGCATAAATAGTAGACAGATCAAAAACTTGTGTCCCATAAAATTTACCTCTTTATTTAGATGCTGTAGTGTAATAGCATCTTCAAAAATGCTTTTCCCAGTGAAATCGTCACAATCTTGTAATCATCTGCTGGTTTGGTGTTAAAAATTATTTTTCTCCCTCTCTGTTCAAGAGTGCAAAGGGCTGATAGGTTGCTTCTGTTTATATCTGTAGTCTTGGTGGACTTTTTATGCTGTCACAGCAAGTAATTTACAGTTAAATACAGTCTTGGCCTTAGAAATTCTACAATTTCGCTTAAAAATACAAGAGGGATTTTTTTTTCCTCTTCTCTGGAAGGCAGCTGGGTTTTCCCCCAAATCATTAAACTGCAGAATATATAGTAAACTCAAGAGGAGCCTTGTGCTAATTACTACATACGTTCCCTCTGGTAAGTCCTGACATCTAGAGAAAAATTTCCCTATGGAATTGTGTGGTTGATGTTTTAAATGGTTGTTGTCGTTTATGCAAGACTTACACAGCTAAGAATGAGACAAAGACTCGAGATCTGGCTTTGCCTGCTTTGTTTCAGGTTAAATCACTCCTTGTTTCCAGTGTGTCACAAGTCAGGACCATGCCCCTTGGAAGGTGGAGGAGCATCTGTCCTGGGCTAGGGGTGTCTCTGGAGCCTTGATCCCAGGAAGAGCAAAGGCTTTCCAGCTTTACCCTTTGGAAAGTGGAAGGAGGGAAGAAGTGTCTGACATGAAATGTTTTTAAGGAGTTACAAAACAGTTCTATGCTTTTTCACCAATTTGATGCTTTTCAAGTGCTCGCCTAAAATTCCTGACTCAAGAATCTGCTTTTACATTGTATCTCCGTGCCGCTTCGATTTCAGTAGTTGATTCCCCACTGCCACCATCAGCCACACAGTGGAAGACAGCAACCAGGTGTCACATAGTATTTGCAGTACTTGATGGCAGCTTTTTTATGCATCTTAATGGCAAACAAATGTGACCTTCTGTGTTTGGTAGTATGTCTTTGAGGTCCTCGAAGAACCCTGTGGGTGCACTTAGAGCTGGTTTTGTGGGTATGGCAGCCTGAAGACCCAAAATTACCTCCTGTGCACATTTGTACAGGGAATTGCTAGAGTTAGAAATAAGTGTTTTCTGTGTGTCTCGGAGAGTGCATATTACAGTTAAATAGGACCTTAACTAGTATATGTCCTTAGAGCCCTTATATGAAAGGATTGTTCCTCTGGAAAATGCTGCTGGAGGAGAATGTTTATTTCAAGATACTGTATTCCAGCTGGAGTGTAGATAATTCTACTCTAAAGAATATCCTGCTCCAAACCCAATTTCTCATATAAACGCTTTCTTTTTTCTATAGTTGAACCCTACAATTCTTTTTGAAATAGCCTTTTTCTAGAAAAGGTCAGAATAAAAGAAACAAAACAAAACCAAAAACTTGTTCCATTGACTATTTGGAATCAAATTCCTATCTTTCAAAGACTAACTTTTAAAATAAATTCTTCTAGATGAGTATTAAACCTTGTGTCTGCAAACCCCTCAGGCTCCATGGCCTCTTTCCAAGGCATTTGTGAAATGCATCCGAGAAGGACAAGTTTTTTGTCAGCTGGCTTGAACTCCCCACAGAGGGGTCTGTGTCTCAGTTAGGAAGTTCAGAAGCCTGCACATTGAAAGGCTGAAAATTGTTGTGCTGGGTTAACTTTGTTTAGTTTGCCAGATTAACATAATTTGAGCTTGAAGTTCTTAATTTGCAGTGCAGGGGGAGCAGGCAGCAACAATGTCAAGTGTCCATGCTGATGGCCTCTCTGTTCTGCCCCAGTCTGCATGAGGAAAGCTGTCGCAGCTCAGGAGCAGAGTTGTGAAGGAGAAATGGGTAGTGTAATGTCAAAATACACTTATCTGGAATTCTTAACATAAGGTATATGCGTTGCCTGGACTTGTACAAGTGTCTGAGGAGACCAGAGTGTGCAACTTCTTACACTGTGCTGTTCTCAAGTTCTACATGTTTTTTGGTTTCTGTTGCTAAAAAAATAAATCGTGGTTGGTTTTTTTTGGTACTGAAAAACAGGGTTTTGTACTGCTCTTGTAACATGCACTGGTATACGTGTTCTACTCTATTTTGATACCAGCTATTTTCCTCCTATGTTGCTGTGGAGTTGCATCATATAGGCCAACCCCTGTGTATCGTTGTGCAGAGGATTGTGTACATCTCTGGTTATTTTTGCACCAGTCCCCAGGTATTCTCCACAGACATCCTTGTCAACTTGGATCAGCAAATGCTGACTGAATTTGCGCTGTGCCTTGTGAAGAGGTGCGCTTAATGAAAGTGCACAGAATGTACTGTGCATTTCTTTTCCTTACAAGCTGCTTCCTTAGAAGCCAGGCTGCATCGACCTTAAATCAGGACTATTTTAAGATCTTGTTTCAGCTTCATTCTAAAGAAATACCTGTGTGTCTGCCTGAAGAGAGAGTTTGAGAGAAGAGAGCTCTTGTAGAAGCTGTTCTGCAGCTCCTTGTGTGGAAAGAGTAAAGGTCAAGTCTTAGTCCTTCCAGAGCTGCCCAGAAGATGGTAGGTTCTGGGAATAAGATGAAGTCACTGAGGAGGAAGCTATGTGGAGCTCTCTTTCTTTTTGTTCTTTTTTTCTCCTTCCTCCAGGCAGGACAAAAATCTCTACAATGTGAGAGAGCAGAATTTTCTCTGGGGCAGTATAGGGTAGGTAGTCATGAGAGGAGGGAGCAGGAGGAAGTATTTGCTTGTTTTGCCATGTGGATAATGGCAGTGGGGAAACATTACGAAAAACTTAAGTTTGTTAAAAGATGGAGGGAAGGGAAGTCGGTAGTAATCCCTAGCATTTTAACAGGTCTCCTGAAACTTCTCTAATTCATTGCTTGAAAAGGCTCACTTAGCATTGCTTGTTGTGCTTTCAAGGGCAAAACATTTAGGAAGATAGTGATGGCGTGTTTTAAGGACTCCATTCAGCATGTGGTACAGGGAAATGACGGCTGGATTCCCTGAGCTAGATGATAGCATATGCTGGTTTAGCTTGCATTAGAATAATGTTTAGTGCTGAAAAAGAGTAGAAACCATGAATGTTTCACTCTAGAAATGTATACTCAGGTGGCTGCTGATTTTATCTCCTCCCTTCTGCAGCTGTTCTCTGCCTGAGGATATTGCCACCTTAACATTACTTTCTGTAGCTATAGAAAGTCTTGAATCTTGTATGCCATGATACCGTGAAGGAGAAATTTCTCCTATGAGACAGACTTAATCTACTCTCCACTTAATCTCTCACCACTGCAGTCTGCTGCATGGGATTTTAGCTAGTTTTCTCTAACTTGCTGATGTTGGTTGCATCTTATAATGCAGGTTTTTTTTATTTATCTGACTTTAGCTCATTAAATTATGTAAGTAATAGTTAAGATGGGGCGGGGGGAGATTGCATGGGAACAGAGGACAAAGATGGAGGTTGTAATCTGCACACTTATTTAGAGGGGAAATTGGAAGATAAACATTTGAAGTCCTGTAGTGGACTTAGTTAAAGGCTCTATGTTTTGTAACAGTTATCAAGATTTTTGTGTCAAACTTCCCATTTACACAAATAGCTCCTGGCAGGAAGAATGGCAGTATCCATATTTGCCTGGCTTGCAACTGGGCTAAAGAAGATGTCTACCTGAACTACTAGCACTGTGAATAAAAAGATTTATTAGAAGGGGATCCGGCTGTACCTAGGCATTGTGGAAATACGATGTCAGGTAATTGTGGCTGTAAGGAACCTAAAAGAAGCCTTGTGGGTTAGGAAGAAAGGACAAGGATAGATAACACTCAAGCAAAATGACAGATGCAGTGGTGACAGTTGTCCTAATGCTGTATTTCCTAGTCACCGCAGAGAACAGGGTTTAATTAGGAAGGCATCATTGCAGGAAAAGATGATGAACCAAACTTCAGATAATCAAATATTACAGGAAAAACTCAGGTCAGAGAAGCACATAGAGCTGCTTTTGTTTGTAGAAATGACTTCTTTCCCCTGCTTTCTCCCAAAGCAATAGGATATGGAGAGGCAGGTGGGCTGTTTTTTGGAAAATTCCGGTTATTCCTATCACAGCAGTGAATCTGGCCATTACTTCGAAGAGAAGATAGTGGAGGCAGAACTCCAGATTAAGAGTTAGCCACAGTGGTGTAGAGACCTTCTCTGGATCAGAAGAGGACAGGAGCAGAGGACAGACGCATTCACACTAACAGTGACCATGTGGTACTGAGGTGTGGGGAAGAGGCCAGCTTTGGATAATCGGGGAGGAGTTTATAGGTAACCTTTAAAAGAAAGACTTGCAAAACCCAAAGAAACTTCTGGATACTTGAAACAATTAAAAGGGCAGTGGTTTAGGGAGAGAGAGTGCTTTTGTTTGGCTTATATATATAACTTTATACGTAAAATGTGTAAAGGGATGTTGCAGTATAAAAAGTGAACCTGCAGTGCACTGAATTCTTCCAGCAGTTCAGACAAATTACATTAGAACCCCTTCAGTAACACTTTACAAAAATTAATAATCCAGATGGTTCTCTTAAAAGGTAACACTTTACAAGCCTGTATTGTGCTCTTTCATTACAGGGTTCATTGAAATTCTTCTCCAGTTTGCTTTAAGAGGCCAGAATCTGAGATTTCTGTAATACAGGTATTTTGAATAGGGAAGAGGAGAATATTGGCTTTTTCTCATAGGGAGCTGGAACCCCTCTCAGAAGGGCATAGAGGACTGTATAGATGTTTAAAGTGGAGGAGAGAAAGTAGTTCCCGATTACAAAAAAAGTAGAAATAAATCTACTGGGATCCTGTACTGACTAGATTTGGAGCTGAGAATGCAAGGTAGATGATTAATAATTCTAAGTGTATAGGAATAACAATATGGGAAAATTTTGTTGAATTAGCACTTTTAGAGGTGCTTTGGACAGCTAGTAAGCAGGAAGGGTGAAGTTTAAATTTCTAGGAATAGTGTCATGCTGTGAAGATATCAGGGTCTTTAGACTATTTCAGTTGGAAGGAACCTACAATGGTCATCTAGTCCAACTGCCTGACCAAATCAGGGCTGACCAAATTAAAGCATGTTAAGCTCATTGTCCAAATGCCTCTTAAACACTAACAGGCTTCAGGCATCAACCACCTCTCTAGGAAGCCTAGTTAATTTATGCCATTTACGCTATGTATTTATTATTATATTTCTTTTATTTATGTTCATTTACGCAGTATTTTAGGGAAGATTTAGTAAGAATCCTGAAGTCTTGTGGTCTAACAGCAAAGAGTACAGGGTTAGAGCTTTCACAACTGTTGTGACACAGCTGTCTGTAAGGTTGTGATAGCCTTCACGTGAAGCTGTTGTAGAACCATGTATTCATCTTTAGTCAAATGGATGCCACTGATTACAGTGGGAACCTTGGGTGACTAGGTTGGATGTAATGTAATATAAGGCATTTGCATTAGTGTGGGTGAATTTTACCCCTTCTTCTCTGCATCTGTAATGGGGGCAGAGAATTACTGTGCTTTATGTAGGTGTTAGGAGAATGATGTTTCCCCTCAAACCTAGGTTGTTTTACTGATTTAAAACAAGAATTCCTTAAACTATGGGCATCCTTCCAATTAACTTTCTCAAATCTCCTTCCTCAGTGGAGACATGTTGTCCTTAAATGTGCAGAATTCAAACACTATTTTTTTGATGAATCGTCCTAGCACTTCCTCTACAATCCCTGCAAAAAAATATATATAAAAAAAAAAAAGTGTAAGTTTACTCTTTTTATATCGATGATGCCCTGCCTAGCCACGGAGTCTTTCAGATTAAGTGAAGTGAATAAGAATGATGTGTTGAGTGATCTGTTGTTAGCTTATGAGGCCTCTTGGTTTGGTTTAGTTTGTCTGGTTAGTACCTTTCCCTAAGGGTTGCTTGGTTTTGCTGATTTAATTCTTGTAGCTATCCGTTTACTTCCATGTTTTTTTAATTATTTTTTTTTAAAAGAAAGGATAAACTGCTTGGTCTAGAAATTTCTTTACAGTGCCTTAAGAACTTCTCTCAGAGTTCATAAAATAGTGCAAATAAGTCAGATATTTGTAGGGGGGAAAAAGGACAATCAATTTTTTTCATGAAACCTACATAGTTCAGGAGCAGTTGTAAAGGCTGTAACATTGTGTTGCTAATATCTAATAAATGAACTTATTTTTCCTTCTTTAAGATGATGTATAGAGTACTCTTAATGGGTTGCTCTAGAAACAGGGATGAGGTGTCTCCTTATTTCAGCAGCTTTGTGTGCTGTCAGCAGTTGTGTCCTATCCAGTTAAGCTTTCAAGTAGGCAATATAACAGCTCAACCTAGAAGGAAAAAGAAGAAGCTAAAGGTTAAAACTTGACTGCTCCAAGTCAAGTGGTAGGAATTGGGGTGTTCTGGGATGCCTTTCCTTTGAGGATTTCAGATGTGCCAGCCAGATATGCCTTTAATAGGCAGCATTGTCAATAGTATTGTGATATTTTCATCTGGGTTTTGGGTGTCCAATAATTTTAAATTTTCCTTCTTTTTTCTAAACGTCCTTGGAAAATTATAGTATAGCCACCAGTGTAGAGTTCAGTGTCACGCTTTCTTAAAGTGAAAATTGGAGATTTTGCAAAGACTCAAGTTATTTTAATACTGTTTATGCAGTGTTGAGGCATGGGGTGGGCATGGTAGCTTTCAAAAAATCAACTTGATTTTGATGCATTCATGCTGTGGTACGAAAACTTACAGAGGGAATTCAGTTTTCTTACGGTGTATCAGCAATGACTTCACGTTTCTGTAGAATCTGTTTATGTGCTGAACTAGCAGGACTCTGTCCATGTAACCTGTTCAGTGAAGTGCTTGATTTACCATTTCAATTTGGGGCTGCTTCTGAATGAAACAAGGTGCTGTTTTGCTTCAATACTTGTGAAAGCTAAAGTTAAGGTATTTTACTTAGCAATGGCTATTGAACTTCATCCCAATTTCTCTGTTCAGTTTTGGCTTTCTGTTAGATTTTTTTGGGGTCAATTTCTTGATAAAAATCTGATAAAACATTGTGTTAACTTTATTAATAGACTGAATTAAACCTTCACACCTAGTTAAGCAACACAGTTACTTGAAGCAGCTGAACATGTCCTCATCAAGACTTTCCACAAATGTTGAATCAGTTAAATAGCATTCATTGACTTTCACTATCAATAAATGTAGGTTAAAGAAATTTCTTAAGGGGCAGTTTGGTATGCATTTGCATGACTGCAAAACAAAAATCTGAGAACTAGTATGCTTTTAAAATTTAATAAAATAGACTTTTCCCCTCATAGTTATCCAAACTTTTCAATCCCCTTTCTTTCTGTGTTGATTTTCTGCTTTCTGGAGCAGATGTGATTCCTTTTGTATCTGGTGAATACAGCTTTTCATGCACATTAATGTAATGCAAATAATATTTATAGCTGATGATACTGTTGCTCATTTTCAAAATCACTAACATCTAGAGAATATTGGATTGACCATCTATGTTTAGGCAAGATTTTTCCCATGTGTACAGATCCTGAAGGAGTAGGAACATATTCATGCCTCAGTCTTTGACAGTCTCTGTACAGGAGAGAACCGCACTGGTGATTTTTGATCAAGACTTATTTTAGTGAAGAAGCATCAAATGCGCTTCACTAAAGTTCAGTTTTGTAACCAAATTTAAATTGTAATTAAACAATGTAAAATGATTTGGTTTTATTCTTAGACTGTTTACTGTTAAGTTGCTGTTCATTTTTCTGAATCTTAGGCCTTAAATTAACAGATGTGAGACCACTGGAATTTGAATGCTCTGAAGGTTAGAGTGAAACATAACCCATCACAATCCTGGGACTCTGTACCAAAGAAGAAAAGGAAGGTAATCTGAGGTTAGTCAAGAAGGAGCCTAACTAGCAGCTGAACTTGGTGGTTTCAGTTAGCAAATCATAAGACATGGCAACAAGTCTCTTCACTGCTGTAGTTTCTAGTGTATGTATTAGAGTTGTCATTGATAATACTCAAGTCTCAGGAGAAGATGAATGATGCAGAGAAGAATTCAGGATTTCTGAAAGTATTTAAGTACTCTTGCATAGGGAAGAGGAATCTCTCTTGTTACTCCATTATGTTCCTCAGATACTAAGATTTGGTTTTGATGGTGGCAAAGAAGTGGACATTACTCTTTGTTGTGTCTTACCACAGAGATAATGAAACCAATAATTCTGCAGGGAAATGTCACCAGTGCACTATAATTCTGAAGAATGCAGAAGAGTATTCTTGTATTAGATGATGTGTTAGCCTATCATTTTTAGTTCATCCTATTTTAACAAAAGTTATTTTTGGAAAACGTTGTGGTTGAAGATTCCTGTGTAATCTGCCCATGAATATGTTTTGTTCTGGAAACAGATACTGTGTTAAAGGTGTTTAAACTCAAAATTCATTATTAACTTTTGAATGTCTGCCTCTTGTTTTCAAAATGTTTCTGTAGCAATTAATTTCTCATTTAAACTGGGAACTTAAAAGTGGCAGTAGAATCTGGAAATCTAGTTGAAGGGATATCTCCTCTTGCCACTTTCTAACTTCTTTTTTTTTTTTTAGTAAATATAAGGAAATGTTTCATAGGAGCATGGATTGTTCACCTAAAGGTCACTAATTTTGGAGAAGTGAAATGAAGTCTTGAGTATTTTTACACTTAACATGCTTATTCCAAAAGCAATTGTAATTTCAAGAGAAGGAAACAAATTGTGTTGATTCTGACTTTATGCCAATCTAAAATACTCAGAGCAGTTTTCTGAATTTGGAAATGTCATTTTTATAAAACTGTTTTGTTTGAATCTTGTGATCTAGGTGATGGAGGAGCTCTTAGCTCCTTCCCCTTTTGCAAGAGGAGCTCAGTGCAGAGCAACAGTTGCACTCCTTAAAGAGTAGATCTACACTTCCAATGCAATGTCTGTCCAAAGTGGCTTAATTACTTTTGATCTGTGTATGTTAGCATTTTACATCTTCCAAGTCTTTTACAAGCATATAATTAGGTATTTAAAAATAAAATACTGGGATGTAAAAATTGGATTTTATGAATGATTAATTACTTAAGGTCTCCTTGTGGATTTTTGCTCAGTGCTGCACTTGTTTTTAATGGCATGTATGAATGATCTAGCCTGTATGTAGTATGCTTCAAAAAGTGAATTAATCCCCATAGGCTTTAACTGCCATCATATAGAAAGTGAATATTAAGCTACCCTTGCATGACGATAATAAAACTTACATATTGATGTTTTAAACTTGATAGGTTCAAAATTTTATGTAAGAAGCAAGTGGACCATTAAGACAGTTGAAATAATAAAAACAACCCCAACAAAGCCACCACCCAGTTAATTTTAACTGCATGTTTGTTTATTAAAGGCAGAGTAAATATTTAATGGATCAAACTTTCCTTCTTTTGGCTTTATTCTATGAATCTAGCTTAGAAACCATTGATGAGGCTAGAAGTGACTTGGCATTCAGTAGGTATTACACATCTCAAATTTATTGCTTCATCAAAATGTTTAGCAATATAACTTTACAAGAGGTCTTTTTGAGACAACCTGACCCAAGGGCTAAAGCTTTTTGGTGAAGATGAAGTTGTCTTAGCATTTGCAACGTGTGCTAGTGCATTTACCTTGTAAACATACACATAAATTAGAACCAAAATTCTAACTGAAATTTTCTGTAACATTAATGCATAAAACCAGAAATACAGTGAGTAGAAATTGTCTGTAAGCTATTATATGAACAACCACCATTTTTTCTTTTGCTTGTACTGCAAGCACCTTATGAAGTGTTAATGTAATTGCATTGCTGCCTGGATTGAAGAGGCTATAAGGATGAGATGTCTCTAAAAGCATTTAATTTGTCTGAATGAGCTCACAGCAAAGCTGTGTGTTTTATCATTGAGTAAACTGGAACACAGTTAAATAGAGTTGTTCTGAAATTTCATCCTGAACACCACAATCCAAAATTGATTCTTTGTCCAAAAATACATTATTAAGGAAATGTTTAGGCAGGCTGTTGTGGGGACTGTTGGAGTAATAACTAAACAGGGCATTTTAGTAAAAAGCAAATACTAAATGTTATCTGTTCTGACTCTTTGAACTCCTGCTTACTACCCAGCTGCAGCTCAATCCTTACCACTTTGAGGACACTTGAATCGGAGCCCAGAGGAGATAGCTCTGTGGTATGAGCAGTCTGCTATATTTTGCCTAGGCATACAGGTGTCATTTTGGAGCCTGAATTTACTTTTAGTCCCTGACCTTCTGAAAATATGAAATTCATTTAATCTTTCTTGGATTTTATGAATGATAACCCTATTCTACCTGCTTACCTCAATACCATCCTGTCTTTTAATAATGAGATTATACAAGATTTATTCATTCTCTGATTTTTAAGATGAATCTTGTAAATCTTCATACTGTAGCTCAAGGAAAGACAGCCATTCCCAACTAAACTGCAATGGGAATGAAGAGGACTTTACTATCCAAGATGTAGTACTGTTCCTCCTCCTTCCCTTCCCCTGTCATCCTCCAACTCCCCTGCCTCCCAAATCTGGTCTTAAATGTTTGGGTTTTTTTTTCCACAGAAGCATATATACAAATATAACTTAGGTTAATATTGGAGATGGTTGTGTAGTCTGATAGTGGAATACTTGTCCATGTGTTGGGTGAAATCGAGTGTTTAAAAGCAGAGTGAGGAGTCCAGAAGACATGACTTTGCAAGAACTGCTGCTGTTCATCAGCTTTTTAAAAAAATCACTTCTGAGATGTAGGAGGAGCTTCCCAATAACATGTCCTGCATGGGATGTCTTCTGCTTTCCAATCTGTACTTACCTGCTTCTTGCCAGCTGAGTTGCTGCTTAGGTCCACCTGGAATTCTCTTCCTTATGTTGACCAGCAGCTGAGACCTCCTTCCTCCACTTGCTATGCCTTGCTGCTAAGAAGTTTTGAATATGGACTGTGATCACATGGACTTCCATACTACTGAATCTTTCTTCTCCCTTAGCTTCATGGTCATCCAGACTTGATCAGAAGATCCTTGGGACATGTTTTACAGTATTTCCAAGTGCTCTTACAGTTTTGTAGATGTGCCGCTTTGTGTTACCAATATTTATCTGAGGCTCGAAGAGCCTTCTGAGGCGTTTCGTGAGCAGTTAAAATAATAGAAGTCCTTTGGAGCATATTTTAAGCATAATTAGATACTTGTTTTAAAACAAGCTTTAACTGTGTAAGACAAGAAAGAAAGCTAAATCTTCAGGCTGTGGTGAAAAATATCCTGAGATTGTAAATGTTGGGGTTGGTTTGGTTTGTCTTTTTCATTCCTGGCAAATAATGAGAAGAGCCTGTGCAGCAGTCTTTGAAATGTAAAGGTGACCTGTGAGTACCTTTAGTTAATTACCCAAGCTTAATGCTTTCTCCCCCCCCCCCCCATTT